>JAUMHM010109765.1:2048-21638 GCA_032362435.1 Melikaiella ostensackeni
CCCCCCCGCGGGGGTCTGAACCATTTGTCACGACTTGTTACATTATATAGCTATTTAATTCACAATAATAAAATAATAGTTTGCTCCTTCGAAAATAAATTTTCTAATACTTCAAAATTCAAATTGGTGGTCGCAGAAGCGTAGGAAGTTGGTAAAATAATCATTTTTAGGGGCCCGTTATACTTTTATCCTGATACCCCCTAAACCTTGAAACCTCCATCTCACAGGATCCATCTTGTCCTTCAGGAACCCCCAATGCCGCGGATGCCCATCTACGTATTTCAGGGGATCCGTCGGGACCCCCATATCCAACGGGATCTCCACTTGAGTGCGTCGAAAAACAAAAAAAATGGAAATCAAGAACAGCCTAGCACTAAATAATTCAATTTTTGGTCCCTTATAACCTGTGCAGAATTTGAAATAGATCGATCAATAGCCTGAGTTTCCGCGGGGCAAAAATAAGTTTTAAATATCCGTACTTACATCTCAGAGTTTTGCAAAAATTGCTAATAATAATTTTTTTTTGTAATCTACATAATTAGTATGCCCAACTCTCGAAAATCTGGTAAGATTTCCATATTTTCACCTTTTCTAGGACAAAATCTCATTTTTATAAACCTAATCAAAAAGCTAAAATAAATCGTGAAAGCTTTGCAAATCATTCTAAAATTCTTTTGAGCATGTAGAAACTTTATCGTACTCAAAATTCACCTAAGAGAAATGAGGAGATTTTGAAAATTAAAGTATACAGGCTCTGAATTCATATTGCTTTTCTAATTATCTAAGTCTTCTATTTTTTTCTAAATGAATTTTGAGCGCGAGCAAAAGTTTCTACAGGCTCAAAAACATTTTAGGATAGTTTGCAAAGTTTTTAAGAACTATTTTAGTTTTTTTTTAGATTTATAAGAATGTGACCTTGCCCTACTAAAACTAAAAATGTTGAAATCTTACAAAGTTTTAAATAATTTGACATATTATAGATCGAATCCATTTTAAATTAGGCAGGTTTTACACTTTAATTTGCAGAATTTCTTGGCGTCGAAATATGTTGTTCTTCATAGGAATTTAGACTCTATACTTCAAATATCACCAATTTCCTATTTAAAATTCTATAGTTTTTGATCTAATTCAGATATTCCAATTTTCTTCTTGGATTTTGATGAGTTTCATCGACCTCTTTCAAAATCCATCGGAAGATTGAGAAAATGTTCAAATTACCAAAGTGGCGACGATTTGTTTGAAAATATAAAATGTCGATTTTCTCAAAAAAACCCACGCTTACATTTTTTGCCAATTTTTCGTTGATTTTAGTCTCCTATAAGGAAGAGTTTGATACAAGCTAAACCATTTTTGTGCCCAGGAGAATTTTTTTCATAAAATCGCATTTTCGTGTTTTTCTCGAAAACAACGAAAGATACGAAAAGAATTAAGATAAAAGTTTGCACATCCAAAAAAGTTCTACAAAAAATTTCTCTTGCTCTTTTGTGACATTTTGTATCATTTACGAGGAAAATTGGAAAATTTTGTTTTCAGAATGAAAAAATTCTCCCTCCTTAAAAAATGGTTTAGCCCGCATAGAGCTGATAGGATGCCTTTCTTATAAAAGGAGAAACTTTAAAAAAATATTTCCAAAAATTAAAAAGCTGGGGGTTTCTAAAAAATCTTCTTTTCAAGTTTTCAAAATTCAAAGATAAAAATACAGAAGTTTTTCTGCAAACCCCCACCTTCTAAATTTTTGGCAATATTTTGTTTTAATTTCTGCTAATATAAAGGACGCACCCTGTCAGTTTTATGCCGGCTGAAATATTTTGAAAATTCCTTGGAGTCTTTTAAAATATCCTTGAATATAGAAATTTCTTCAAAATTCTTGGGAGGACCTTGAAATATTCTAAAATCTCTTCAAATCTTTGAAGACTTCTAAATCCCTGAATATTCTTGTGAATAAATTCTTTGAAATCTATTAAAATATTATAAAATCCCTTGAAATCCTGTAAAATTACATGAAATCTGATGATATTCCTTGAAATCCCTTGAAATATTTGAAGTCCTATGAAATCCTTAGAGATTCTAGGAAATTCATTAAAATACGTTATTCAGTGCCTTTATAATCCCTTGAAATTATTAAAACCTTTGGAAATTTTATAAAATACCTTGAAATCCGTTGAAAAACTTTAAAAATCATCAAAAATATTTGGAGATACTCTGAAATCCCTTGGAATGTTCTAAAATCTCCTAAAATTTTATAAATTCTATAAAATTCTTCCAAATCTTTTGAAATTAAAGGAAATTCATTAAAGCCGCATAGATTTTTTGAAATCCTGTAAAATCCCCTGAAATATTTGAAAATCTCTTCAAATCTTTGAAACTCTATGAAATTTCTTAATTCTCGTGAAATTCTTTGAATGTATAGAAACGTTATAAAATGTTTGTCAATTTTTTATATCTATTGATATCCCCTAAAAATCCCATAACAAATTTTGAAATCTCTTAAATCCCCTTGAAATATTGGAAATGATATTAAATCCTTTAATTAATTATTGTGAAATTCCTTGAATTACATCAGAAACCTTCAAATGTTTGAAAATTTCTTAAATCGTTTTGAAACTTTGAGCATTCCCTGAAATAATTGAAATCGTTTGAAATCCCTGGAAATCTTTCAGATCTTTTGAAATATTCAAAAAAATTGGGTAGAACCGCTTTCAGGGCCAATCTGCAAAACTTCTACCGGGCTGCACAGTGGGCTAAGAAACCCGATTTCTTGTCAAAAAGTCAAAATTTAAAACTCTTAAATTCGTACGAAGAATTAATTTATTGCAATCAGTAACAGTTAGAGTAGAGTCTTGGTGGCTTAGGCGATAGCGCGTCAGGTTTCCGAGCAGGAGGACTGGGGTTCGGTCCCTGTGCCGGTACCAATGGAAATTTTTCTGTGTACTTCTACCGGGGCTTCGGTGGTTCGAAATCCACCTTAAGCTGTACGTCCCCTCAAGAAAGGCTGGTGTCATCCCAGGTAAAGGGATTCGTGAGGGAAACATGCTTGGGGTCACTAGTCGATTTTGAGAGTCCCGGAAAAGAGTTGGCGTTTTCCTTGCGAGAAAGGATCCATAAGGGGACTACTACTCGGTGGTCGCTGGTCTATTCCGAGAATAGTTGAGGGTGTGGCACAATAGGCTTTATAGCTTGAGCGCCAGGGGGGCTCCATTGGGGCTTTCCGTCCGTCTGTACAACAACACAACAACAACAGTTAGAGTATCCATGACGGAAATTATGTATTAATTAACGGAATCCTACTCCATTGGCAGTTATTCAAAGTATAAAAATATATCTCAATTTTTTATGTGCGATTAGTTCAAATATTTGAAATATTTACTACTCAGTCATTGATATCAAAATGATTGCTTATTTTATAAAATCCTTAGGTATGAACGAGTAAAAAAATGAAGAACAACATAAACATTTCGTTCAACATTTTACGTTATTGTTATACACAATTTATTTAAACAGGTAATCCAGTGTATCAATTTGTTATAGACACAAATTACTTTTACTAAAATCGTCCTGGTTTATTATTAGAATGGTATTTAGTAACAGAAAATTATAATAAATTGGAAATTCATAAACAATTTCTAAGGTTATAAACAATTTTTGAAACTATTAAGGCCCATGTGTAGACCAATAGCCTTAATAAAGAAGTTAATATTGCGATGAGCGCACTTTATTAAGAGATGATTTTTCATAGAAAAGAATCTGATTTTCCAATTGTTTCAACCAGAATTGTTTAAGCAATTCATTCAAATCTGTGAGTTACGGAAAAAGTGAATATGCCATTCAATTCTACGGAAAAAATTACATAGAGCCCATGTGTTGGACAATTTTTATGTCCACTTTATTCTTCTCTGCAAGTTGGCTTAATGCCATTTTGCATTCCCAAACCAGCTTAGATATATGTCTGGTTTCCCAACTGCAGTTAATGCCGCTTGGCTGTCCGAGCAGATCGTGACTTGCCTGCCAGTCGCGTTTTCTATGTCTCAGCACAGCGAAGTACGGCCAGGACCTCCGCCTGAAAGACAGTAGCATACCGCCCAAGTGGGATCCCTATCCCTCCATCTCCTCTGGAGCCATCTGTATACCAGATTTTCCCTTGGAGAAGAGGGTTACCATTTTCTTCCCACATATCTCTGCTTGAGATGCAGACGAGGAAAGTTTTGGTGAAGTTGAAGCGTTTTGTTAATTTGTCTTGCCTCATCCCTAGAATCGGCGGTGTGCTGATGTCGCTTGGAAGCCTAGTGTGTCTAGCCCCCTGAGTCCATCTGTTCACTCTTGTCAGGCGGTTCATCGCATGGGCCGCCCTTGCAGTTATCGCAACATGTAGGGGCTCTTCACAGAACATGAACCAGACCAGACCACGACCACGTATAGGAGCCTTGGTTTAACAACAGCAGAGTAGAGCCATGCAAGCATTTTAGGCTTTAAGCCCCACATCAACCCAAAAGCTCTCCTGCACATCCAAAAAGTCATGACAAACTTCCTGCATTGGGTCTCCAGGTGCTTTGCCCAGTTCAGTTTACTATCTAGTATTACGCCCAGATATTTAACCGAATCTGAAAACGTCAGCCTCTCACCACAAAATACAGGAGCGTCAACTTTCGACACTTTGTAATTTCTCGTAAACATGACCAGGCCGGTCCTTTCCGGATTAACCGAGAGCCCTGAGCTATTGCACCAGAGCTTTACGATGCGCAGCGCTGACCTAGCAAGACCCATCACCGTATCCAGATGAGCCCCCCTAATTAGGATTGCAAAGTCATCCACGTATCCTTGGGTATAGTAACCTTCCTTATTTAGCCTGCGAAGGAGGCCGTCCACTACAATGCACCACAGAAGGGGTGACAGGACCTCCCCTGTGGGCCCCCCATGGCGCTATTCCTCTAACTAAGCCTTCTCCCCATCTGGTTTCGAGTCTCCTCCGACGTAGCATGCTTCCTATCTAGCTTACCAGCTGGTTTGGCACGCCACACCGCGAAGCCTCTCGACAGATGACTTCTGGAAGAGTGTTGCTGAAGGCACCCTCTATATCCAAAAAGACTCCCACAGCATACACCCTATGTTCCAGCTGCTGCTCCAATTTTGCCACAACAGTTTGGAGCGCAGCTTATACCGAGCAGCCTGTCTGAAAGGCGTGCTGCTTTCTATGCCGCGGAAAGGCTAAAAGCACCTCATCCCTGATATATCTCTCGGCCAACTTCTCTAACGCCTGCAGGATAAAAGACGTTAGGCTGATCGGCCGGAAAACTTTCGCAGCAGTGTAGCCCTCCCTCCCAGGTTCAGGAATAAAGGCCACCCTGCCATCCTTCCATGCCGAAGGCACGTGTTTTAGTGCAATGCTTGCCCTAAATAGTTTCATCAATGGAGGGACGACGCACTCCATGCCCTTCTGTAAGTGCGCTGGATACACGCCATCCGCTCCTGGCACCTGGCGACAGAAGGACCCTATGGCCCATTTCACCTTCTTCTGATCAACGACCTCACAGGCAAAGGTCCAGTCGGCCCTCCCACTCTCTTCGCCTCAGTCCTCCACCTCTTGGTCGGTTCTCATTCGCTGAAAACCCGGGAAGTGAACCTTCATTAAGTGATTCAGCGCTGCTTCTGCGTCTTCGACAAACTTACCATCATCAAGCCTCATAAGCCCGAGGCGAGCTTCCGAGTTCTTTGCCAGGATCTTGTGGAGCCTCGCTGTTTCTGGAGTCCTCTTCGATTCCTCGCAGAAGCTCCTCCAATCTTCCTGTTTATACATCTTTACATTCTTATTGTATTCATACTGAGCCATCTTATAGACGTCCCAGTCCGAAGGCAATTCAGTTTTGTTTGCCCTGTTGCACAACGCTCTTGTCCTCTTACGTAGTTTCTCCAGGCGAGTATTCCACCATTTGGCTCCTTTTCTGGACTTAATTGTGTTTGCAGGGCAATTGTTCTCATATGATGTAGTCAGAGTCCTTTTCAGAAGATCCGCGGCGTGCTCTTACTCATCTACGGTACCATAGCTTGTGGGAAATTCCATAAGCCTGCGTTTGAGTTCCCCTTTATATAAGTCCCTAAGTGTATTTCTGGGGTTTTTAATCTTTGAAACCGCCGGTTTTTCTAGGCTCAACCGAAACGGGATATATTTGTGGTCCGAGAGAGACTCCTCATCGGAGACTTTCCAGCTCACTACCCTGCTCCTAAGTCCATCCGAGCGTAGAGTTAAATCGAGAACCTCACTCCTGTTTTTATTCTGGAATGTGGGAGTATCACCCCGATTCAAAATCTCCAGCTCAGTGCCCGCCAGGTCTTCAATTAAGTCCCTTCCTCTGTCGTTGATGTTCGTACTCCGTCACACCGTATGATGTGAATTTGCATCACAGCCCAACAGCAGAGGAATCCTACACTCCTGGTAGAGCCGAATTAGAGTCTCCACCTCTCTAGGAGGCGGGGGTCCCTCGGCATCGCCAGGAAAATGAGCTGAGGAAATGAAAACCTATGGCCTTTCTCCACTTCCGCCCCTGAGTCTCAACTTAATAACAGTGAGGTCGCTGGAGCAGAGCTTAGGTACCAAAATTGCATCCATACCCCTGACGACTATGCATGCCCTTGGTGTTTTTTCGCGTGGCCCCTTATATATGATACCATACCCCGACAAGCCACTAATCCTTTCCCTGTATAACCAGGGTTCTTGGATTGGGGCAAGACCTGTCTGCACCATTGACATGCGCTTGGCAAAAACCGCCGAGGCGCCTTTGCTGTGGCGAAAATCAATCTGCATCATGGGGATTTCCGTCTTAGCCATTGAAAAGCCAATTTCGAGCACCCCTGGTCGCTTCTGGACCGCCTACGGGTCCCAGATGAGTCACCCGGAAGGACGAACGCCGTATCCTAGGGGGTACCGGGAATCAATACGGTCACCATGCGGTACCTTTGCAGACATTTGGTCCCCTTGATCTCCAAGTTCAGTCCCTCCTTGAGCCTAAACATTGAAGTTCTCTCTACCAACCAGTCTCTCGACCAGATATCTGCGGCCTCCACTACGATGACCCACGACCTGATGAGGATGTCGTTGAATCTGGGGACGAGCTCTTCGGGGGGTAATGCGTCGATCTCCTTAGAGTTTTTCTCCCTCAGTGTGTCCAAATCCTCGAGATTTAGAGAGGCACACGTGCAACCCGACCCAACAATAACTTTCACCAGGGCGTTGTTAGCCGTCTGCGCAAAGGTAGGTCCTGTATATCCAAAGCCTTCTGCCGCTTCATCACCCTGTTTGGGGAAGTGTCCTTGGAGTCCTTCTGCCCTATAGAATAAGCCTGAGGAATTGCTCCAGATGAAGTTTCTCCAGCCACTGCTCCCTGTTGGTTTCCTTGGCTGCTGTTTGAGAGCCACGCTTTACGGTCGCTCCCCCTTCGTGTACCGCTACGGTTCTTCCTTACGTAAGACCCTCGATAAATGGTCCTTAATGGTGTTAACAAAATTGTCCACATCGCTGTGGGAACTTCGCACCGCTCCTAATGGACCGCCCCCTGAGGTTCCGTCCACCTTTGGCGGTGGGTTAGAAGACAGACCCGGAAGAGGCCCCTCATTGGTTTTGCTTCCTTCGTTTCGTTTTTCATTCATAGTGATCAAACGAGTAGCTAGGGTAATGAAGAACACCCCCTGCAGAGCTCCGCGTGCAGAGGGTGAGGCTAAATACTATGGGATTCTACCTGGTGTCCCAAAGTCTCCGTTGAGACACCTCCTCTGTGACCCTGGCCTGTCCGTCTCTTCTGAGGGGGGCACGCCAGCGTGTTCGAGGATTTGTTAACCCTGGTGCCACGCAGCCCTTGACACGGCGATCACTCATGCTCGGGAGCATGAGGACTCGCGCCCTCAGTATTTTCGGGGAGGCCTTGCTATTACCCCCTAGAAGGATCGCTCCTTAGTTTAGGGCCCATAAACTAGAGTCCATCAGTTTCCCAGAGTAGCTACACCTCGCGGTGTACCGTTCAGGTTCACGTTCCCTTTACAATCAGTTACATAAGTACATTACCCACTTGATATAACTTAATTATAGAGCTTAAATTTGAACTTATCAGCTATCTGCTACTATTTACAGACTGCGTACGAGTGAGCTTCCAGAACATTCGTTCCCTCCTACCATCTTTTAATTTCATAGTTTTCTTGACTTTTTACTTTACTTCTGTGATTTATTTTTTTATCAAGACAAACTCTTGGCTTTATCTCACTTCCCACCCCTTACTATCCCCCATTTCCTTCAGTCTCTTCATCCGTCCCACTCCCTGACCGTTTCCATCCAGAATTCCTCTCACACAAACAGTCACACTTCTGCCTTCCTTTTCCTGTCCAGTATACACTTCTGACACATGGGCCCAAGACTCCACATAATAACCGCACACCTCCATCCAGTATCGGAATGCTCTCACTCCCTCCCCCATTCTGAATCGCACAATCCTATTCCACTTACTCTCCTCTTTCAACTTTTTCAGCTAATCTGGTTCCCTCACCAATTTAATCATTTTATTTCATTTAATGCTTTTTGATTCCATAATTTTCCACCATCTTTCCCCGTTTCTACCGCACCATCATCTCCAATGCTATCTTCTCTCAGTCTATACTCCCTTCTTGAATATCACCTTCTTTCCTCATTTGCTGTCTCTCACCCTCCTACCTTGAACCTTCTGTAATGCTTCTCCTCTCTTCTTTCCGAATCTCACTTAGGCATGCTTGTGCAATTTTGCTTCCTTGTCCCTTCTTCAGCTTCTCTTCAAACTTCCAAACTTTCTGAAGCTACCTAACTACCAATTTCTCTCTTCCTAGATCTTCCCTCAACATATATCCTGCGGGCAGCACCAGCTCACCCCCATGACCCATCTCAAGAATCTTTCGTGAGAACGTTCCACTCTCTTACGCTTCTTTTATCCTATCCGAAAATTTTACGAAAAGAATATCGTAGAAAACTCAGATACGCTCCGAAATAAGATTCTTTGATTCAAAGATATGGTTTTTTTCCAATGAAAATGTTTTTTTTAAATGAATTTCTACATTACGAACTCATTTTTTTAAATGAAATGAATCACCTTGAAGAAACAAGTTTTTAAATTCTAGGCAAATATTTTTCTAAGTATATCCTACGCCACTTTCGTAGAAACTAGAATCTTGTCGTAACGTACGAAAGATCCGTACGCTTAGCTCTATAAACTGCATCGTCAGGATAAACGTACGCACAGTCTAAAATTCCAAACGTACGGATTTAGCGGCATATAATATTCTATGTCGCCATAAATTGCTACATCTCCCATTTATCTTTGTTCCCCTATTTATTTTAAACTTAAGGAAATATATCGCCGAAATTTCAGGAAATGACAGAAAATTGCATGTTGTTCGTGTCCACTGAAGCTTGTATTTCATTTGGATGATGCAATGTCAATAATTTTTAGTGTAATTGAGAATGTAAAAGTTCATTATTTGTTAACATTCCACTTTCTTGTAGACGTTGAAAGCTCCATATTGAGAATATACCATGCAAAACCGGATATCTATCCTCACCAAGACGAGTTTTATCCGGGAAATTCTAATCAGAAATTCTAAATTACGTATTATATCAATTCAGTGGCTTTGAACATTATTCAATTTACATGTAAAACGTCTTAAATTGAACAAATTACAATGGTGAGACTTCAAAACTAACGTTTTCAAATTGTGTGATTAGTCATACTTTATAAGATGAGAATTGATAAGGATTTCGGTCAGAAAATGAATCCACGGTGGCATCATCACCATGATCACTGTCAAAAACTTGAGAATTTTAAATTGTATACCTTTACAGTTCAACTAATAATACTACAAATGTTGAAAATTATATCATTTAAGATGAGAAACATCAAACATTGAACGAATCGAAACTTCATTTCAAACTGAATACTTTTGATATCAGAAACCTTTTTACAATCTTTGAAATCGTGATTCTCCAAGAAGTTGAGAAACTGGCAAGTTGAATTTAAACGTCAAAGTAGATTTCGTGGGAGGAATTTTGTTGAATCTTGAGAATTTGATTGACTCGCTTTTCTATTACACCAGCAAGAAATAATCATTGCACATTTTTCTCAAGAAATTACTTAAATAGCGCAATTTCAAATTTCCTCCGTGACCCGTGTGGAAAAATCTTCTGGCGCTGGCCCGACTCAGACCAGACCGTCCGGTTTCCAGTCTTGACGCTAACCAGGCGGTCCGGCCTGGCCCTGGCCAAAAGTGAAAAATTTTTTTTCATTATCCCCAGGCCAGGCCGTTTGATCAGCCGCTAGTTATTGGCTGGTCAGCCATTAGTTGGAAGTCAGCCAGCCGCTGACTTAGACTCTTTTGTGAAATAATTTGATAATAACGAAATGTTTGAATTTTCGGGCTATCTGTCATTCACGATGATTTAAATTTTATTCCGTTGTCAGGACATCCTAAAAACAAATGAACACATGTTATATGCAATACTTCAGCCAAACTTAAGTATATATGAAGTATATCCTATATTTCAGCTTTTCTTCAGATATACTTCAGTTAAACTTCAAATATTCTTCAGCTATACGTTAGGTGTAATTTAGCTTTACTTTAGCTGTACTTTAGCTATGCTGATAAGTATGGTATAGTTTACTCGGACAACTTTACTTCCATAAATTCATTTAATTGTCCGAATAAAGTTGTACTTGGCTGAGCTTTTACATCGTAGATGTTTTTGGTGGGATTCCTCTACTCTTTGAACAAAATATATAAAAATATTAGAATTTTAATAGTAATAAAAATAATGCATATAAACTCGAAATAAGATTCAGTATCAACTTCACTGTCACACATTCTCGAAGCTTGTTTTCAGTTATTATGGAATATTCATAGCGAACAAACCCGATAAATCAGAAAATTTGTAAAGGCATTAGATAATACTTAAGCCTTGCACCTTGAGGGAGGAATAACAAGCAATACCATATACAAAAAATTCAGTCGAAGCGCTGTTTTCATTTTTCGGAAATCATACTCGCACCCATGAATTAAAAGGTTATGAAAAGGCTTAGGTGCAAGCATGATTTCCGAAAAATAAAAACAGAACATCAAATGAATTTTCTTCGCAAAATTTGTTATTTTTATCTTGAAGTATGAGGACTGAGCACTAACTCAAGCTCTTCACAAAGTTTCTAACGGATCCGGTTCGTTTGCAATGAATTTTGAAGTATTACTAAAAACACGTTTTTTGGTACTTTCAACCCGATTTTGCTCAAAAACTAGAACCAATGCACAATTTTCGACTCTGGATTCGCATTTCACTAGAAAAAACCTATCAAAATCAGTTATAATTAGTTAGGTGTCAAAATCCGTGTCGAACAGTGTATCCTGCTAGGAGGTTCTATCATAAAGGTAAATTCATCTGTAGGACGTTCATCATTCCCTATATTGCCAATGAAAGAAGAATCATATAGCCATACAATTTTAACATATAAAAATAGCCTGAAGGAAATTCTCATGAATGAGTTTTCAGTTACAAGAACATGAAAATCACTTTCAGTTGAAAACGGATGCAAACTGGGATTGATCAACTAGCCCAGTAAAAGTCTTGCAGATCGGCCATAAAAGCAGTTTTACGCATTTTTCGTTCTAATATTTTGAAGGAATTCGAAAGATCTGAAAGATTTTTAGGAATTTCAAAGGATTTCCACACATTTTGAGGGATTTAAAAATATTGCAAAGGATTTGAACAGCTTTCAACTAAATTCCTAGGATTTCCAAGGATATTAATTGTTTTAAGAAATGTTCAAAACTTTTAAAGTTTCAAGAACCTTTAAAAGATTTAAGAGAATTTAACGCAGTTCAAGAAATTTCACAATAATTGATAAGGCATTTTACATTATTTCTCAGATTTGAAGGGATTTGAAGAGCCTTGAAATTTTTTATGAAATTACAAACAATTTCCTACACCTTATGAGGATTTTAGAGGACCTAATAGGATTTAAAAGGTTATAGAATATTTTAAATGATACCAGGGGCCTTCAGAGAATGTCAAACATTTCAAAAGATTTTTATGCGATTTCAAGGGGATTTTTAAGAGATTTCAATAGATGTAACAAATTTCTAAACATTTTATGTTTCTATAAACTTCAAAGAATGTCATAAGAATGAAGAGATTCCGTAGGATTTCAAAGATTTGATGAGATTTTCAAACATTTAAGAGGACTTCACAGGAATTCAAGAATTCCATGCGGTTTTAAATAATTCCCTTCAATTTAGAAGTTTTGGAAGGATTTCATAGAACTTATGAGATTTTGAAGATATCTGTGATTTCCAAGTGATTTCAAAGTATTCATAAATATTGTGAAGGATTTTTGATCCATTTCAACGGATTTCAAGGGATTTCATAAAACGTTCGAGGTTTTCAATAATTTTGAGGTATTTTAAAGGCACTCAGTATCGTATTTTGATAAATTTCGGGGTTTCTCAAAGGATTTCATAGGATTTGCAATATTTCTAGTAATTTCACAGAATATTATTAAGTTTCATGCAAATGCATGGGATTTTATAATATTTTAATGTCCTTCAAAGAATTTTTTCACAAAAGTGAAGGGACTTAGGAGGATTACAAAGATTTGAAGGGACTTAAAAATATTCCAAGATATTTCCAAAGATTTATAATAATTTAAAATATTTTATACCCTTTTTCCGTGTTCCAACTCAAAAAAGTACCTACGAACTCCCCTGTATGTATCTTATTCCCTCTACAGCTCTACTCATGGCCTATTTATACCGGTTTTGCCTGGCCCAACTTTTGAAAATCCCTATAAATGTCCCTATATTCAGAGTGTTACAACACCTGTGTGCCAACCATTAATAGCAGATATAAAACAAAAATTAATTACAAGAATGTTGTGCGGTCCATTCTTTAGAAAGTACAGAGCAACAAATTTCCGTGTGCATATACTGCCGCGCGAAGTGTGTGTGACGCCTTTGACTGGGACGCCGCCGACCGCTCTATTCGGACAGGCTGCTCCCCATCTTATTGCCAGAAAACTCAAACTACCAGCTTTTATCAATTGCAAATAGAATTCAAGAAAATCGGGAAAGCAAACTCAGCTACAGTTTCAGTACTCAAAAAGCATTGCATTTTTTTGTCACCATCAACATTTACGATAAATTTTTATTGATTTTTCACTTAGAAAGTGTTAGCTGAACATAAAAACTTTAGAAGTTTTATACATTCTTGGCATAAATCATTTATACTTAGTAAGGGAAATATTTACATCTACTAATCAAGTCATTTCTATTTATTTGAACAATTATTGTTTGTTTTGAAACGTACGCTTTCCTCATAATTCATGAGACGGCACTATTTTCCGCGATTTATGATACTGATAATCAACGTCAACAATAATATTTCTTCTTTCAGACATTCTGCGATTCTTCGAACAATTAAAATAGTAATATTGAACAACCCCTAAAAACAACCCCAATCACTTTAAACGAATAATTCCAAGGTGTCCCTATGTAAAACAGTCATGAAATTTTCAAATTGAAAATTGTCACATAGGTCACTGTCAAAGAACTCCAGATTATAACCACGAATCAAGAATAATGTTCAAACACCCCTACGATCCACCCCTAGTTCTTTCAAAGAAAAATTTCAAAAGTGCCTTCAGCTGAAACATTTAAACATTTGTTCAATGAAAATAGTCAAAGAGGTAATTTAAAAAAAACTCAAGACTATGCTCCCAATCCAGCAATAATATTCAAACATTCCCACAATCGACTCGCCGTTCTTTCAACGAAAAATTTCCGAAGTGTCTCCAGCTAAAATGGCCATGAAATTTTCGAAAAAAATAGTAGTCCAGTCAATCTAGATATTTTCTCTACGTAAAATAGTAGCACTTTGAAAATTTGACAGATGGTTCTTCGAACCATCTTATAAGATATATGTAAAAAGTAACAGCTGGAAAGCTGTGACCCCTCCCCCCCCCCAAAGTGGCGTTTAAATGGCGAAATTGATGTTTTTTTTACATTTACTCATGGTTTGCGCAAAAACAACGAGTCGCACAACGAAAAGTTGTAAATCAAAGTTGAAGAGCATGAAATTCTATAACTTACAGGTATTACGCATCTGAAAAAAAATTGATTATTTTGCTTGCAAATTGATTATTAAGTAAGATTCTCCTTAAAAATTCAATAATAAATTGAACGGTGAGAAATAAATTTTTTGGAATGTGAATACCTGATTATGATATCTTCATCATTGAGCAATGTTCACTAATTTTTTCAAACCACATCGATATTGTTGTTTCTTAAATATAACATTGTTAATTTAAGAAAGTTCTTTTTTTGATATTGCTGCGAGCGTCAATCCAGCAATCGCACATCGAGTTTCGCAATTGGAATCGATACTTGAGCGTTTATATTTGTTGAAACAGAAAAATTTGTTTTTTTTAATTTGCAAAAATTTTTCATTTTGCAACTAAGGGCAACTTTTCAAATGAAGAAGCAAGAAAAAAATGAAAAAATTTGTGCCGATGTATTATTTTACCGAGAAATTGGCATCAAAAAAGTGACCGCGAGGTGATGAAACGAGCAAACAATTTGCAACGCATGTTTGCGATGATTTTCAAAAGTTATTTTAACATTTTAAATAAACATTTATTGAAAAATAATGTAGTTGCAATTTTCAATTGCAAATAATACGATGAAAAAATTGCGCAAAAAATTAGCGCATGTTCCAGTGAAGATTATTTCTCCTCTCGGTGCGCTCTATCAAATTTAAAAAAATATCATCAATTTTCATCGAGTAGTTTAGAAGATACGACTACTCCAGCTAGTTTGAAGTCGCCGCTGCTTTTCCGCGCGAACGACGAAAAGCGAGTGTATTTTTTTCACGGAAATACGGTCACTTGAGAGGTTGCCCTTAGTTGCAAAATTAAAAAAAATTTTCAACTTATCGAAAAATTGCTGAATAATGAAGATATCATTATCGAGTATTAAAATTTCAAAAAATTTATCTCTCACCGTTCAATTAATTATTCAATTTTTGAGTAGAATCTCACTTAGTAATCAATTTGCAAGTAAAATAATCAAGTTTTTTTTCTAAATATGCGTAATAATTTAGAGAATTTCATGCTCTTCAACTTTGATTCACAATTTTTCGTTGTGCGACTTGTTGTTTTTGTGCAAACCATGAGTTAATGTAAAGAAACATGAATTTCGCCATTAAAACGCCATTTTTTTAGGAAGGGGGGGGGGGTGGAAAGCACAGCTTTTCAGCTGTTACTTTTTACATATATGTTATAAGATGGTTTGAAGAACCATCTGTCAAATTTTGCAGGTTCTATTATTTTACGCAGGAATCGGGGGTAAATTGGGCTAGATTGACTGAACTTTAGGCACACAGGTCACTTTCAAAAAATTTTAGGTTATGCCCTCAACCACACAACAATATTTAAACACCCCTACAATTCTACAATCGTTCTTGTCAAGAGAAATTTCCAAAGTTTTGTCAGCTCAAGCCGCCATATCATTTCCTAATTCGAAATAATCAATTTCAAAAAACACCAGATCATGTTCCCAACCCCGCAATAATATTCAACCAGTCCTACAATCAAACCCTCGTTCTTCTAATGAAAAATTTCCAAAGTGTCTTCAGCTAAAACAGTCATAATTAATTTTTAAAAATGAAAATAGTCAAGCAGGTCTCTTAGAATGAACTCTCAATTATGTTCCCAGCCCCACAATAATATTTAGACACCCCTACAACCCACCCCTCGTTCCTAAACGAAAAATTTCCAAAGCGTCTTCAGCTAAAACAGCTATAAATTTTTTCAAATTAAAATTATAAGTCAAATCACTTTCAAAAAACTCCAGATCATCTTTCCAACCCCACGATAATATTCAAGCATCCCTACAATCCTCCCGTCGTTCATTTAATGAAAAATTTCTAATGTATCTCTATCCAAAACAGCCATAAAATTTTTTTGATGGAAATAATCATACAAATCACTTTTAAGAAACTCCAGATTATGTTTCCAATCACACAATAACACTCAGCAGTCATCAGAAACAACCCTTGTTTTATGATGAAACAGTTCCAAAGTGTCTTCAGGCAAAGCAGCAATAAAATTTTTTAATTGAAAAAAATCACACAGGTTACCTTAAGAAAATTACTGATTATGTTTCTAACATTGCAATAATATTCAAACAACCCCATAATTTACCCCCAGTTTCTCTGACCAAAAATTTCCAAAGCATCTTCATCTAAAACACCCATAAAGTTCTGAAAATAAAAGTAATCACACAGGTCACTGTCAAAAAACTACAGATTATGTTCCTAGCCTCACAATAATTTTCGAAGAGCCCTAAGATGCACTCCCTGTTCTCTAACGAAAAATTTCCGAAGTGTCTTCAACTAAAATACCCATTATTTTTGAGAGAAAATAGTCTCACAGGTTACTTCCAAAAATTTTCAGACTATGTTTCACACCCCATATCAATATTCAAACACCCCTACAATCTACAACTATTCCTGTGACCGAAAAGTTTTCAGAATGTCTTCATTTAACATTGTTGAATTGTATCGTTAAAGATCATGGGGGGTGGATTGTACGGGTGTTTGAATATTATTGCGTGGTTTAGAACATAATCTGCAGTTTTCTGAAAATGACCTGTGTAACGATTTTCATTTTTAAAATTTCATCGCTGTTTTAAATGAAGACATATTGCAAATTTTACGTTAAATGAACTGAAGGTGGATTGTCGGGGTGTTTGAACGTTATTGTGGCAAAGGAAACATGACCTTGAACATTCAAGAGGTAACCTGTGTGACTATTTTCAATTGAAAATTTTCATAGCTGTTTTACCTAAAGACACTTTTGAATTGTTTCAATAAAAGAATTAGGTGTGGATTTTAGAGGTTATCGAACATTACTGTTGGGTTGGAAACATTAAATGGACGTTCCTGAAGGTAACCTTTGAGACTTTTCTGAATCTGAAAGTGTTATGGCTTTTTCAGATAAAAGCACTTTGGAAATCTTTGGTTTCAAGAACTAGGGGTAGATTTTAGGGGTTCTTGATTGTTGGTATATGCTTCAGACCAGAGCATGGAGTTTTCTAAGAGTGCTGTATGTTACTGTTTTTATTTTGAAAAATTAATAGCTGTTTTAGATGCGGACACCTTGGAAATATTTCGTTGAAGGAACGAGGGTTGGGTTGTGGGGGTGCTTGAATACTATTTCAGAGTTGGAAACACGACTCAAACCTTTATTAAGGTAACCTGTATCTTTTTTCAATTTAAGAAATTTATTGCTGTTTTACCTAAAGGCACTCTGAAATTGTTCCATTTAAAGAACTTTGGGTTGTTTTTGGTGATTGCTGAACATTATTGTACAGTTGAAATCATAATCTGGAGTTTTTTTAAAGTGACCTGAATAACTGTTTTTATTTTAAAACTTGTATAGATGAAGACATTTTGGAAATTTTCCCTTCAAGAACTAGGGGCGGATTGTAGGATAAATTAATTTTTTATTCCTTATTTCTCATAACTGTTTATTAGCAAAAACTATATTAACAAAAAATTTGCTTCAATTTTCAACCAATAATTCAATTAAAATTACTTGAGCTTGGAAAAATTTTTTTTCTTAAATATTCAGCAAAACTGATTTCGAAAAAAGTAAGACTATTTTTGACTCTTGTTCAAAATAGCAAACATATTTATTAGGGTGATGCATTCAACATAATTATTATATTACATCAGAGTATTTTGTAAGAATCAAGAAGATCAAACATTTTTCTTCATCGGGTGCTTGAAACTTATAGACATTCCAAGCTTATTTGGGCATGTTTTGGTTCAAATGCCCATAATTTAAAATATATTACACTTTTATGCAATAATAATTTTGAATCATAGTAATAACAATAATAATTGCCAATTGCTTTCGAATAGAGTCAAAATATTTAATTTACTTATTTTAATTGATAATTGGCATATATGAAGCAAAAAAGATAATAATAACAATAATAATAGATAATTTTCTTCAAATCATGTACAATAATGTTATTATAAAAGAGCACTATTCTCAAAAAAAAGTAAATACCAGATGAAAAATTGCGTTATCATAGTCGTGTGAAAAATATTTACACCAGACTAAAACGTCTTTGGGGCATTCGCTATGGATGTATAGGATGACTCTCAACTTTTTTATGAAGAATGTTATATTTATAGCAACAGACAAACAGAAATAATTTATGTACTACTTTCTTATGTACAGGTGACGAAAATGAAGTTGATACGTGTTTTATGTTGAGTAGTACAAGTGCTGTGAAAGCCAATAAAAAAGATCAAATTTTTTATCTAAAATTACTTGAAATAACATAAAATTTCTTTAATTTTGCAAAAATTTCCAATTTTGCGATGACATTTCACTCATATTCACCTTCTCGACAATTTAAAAGAATATTTGAGTTGACAATGTTTGGTATTTTTATTTTAACAAAATATGTTATATATTAAATTCAACCTTTTGGATTTCATACCAAATTAATTTTTGAGTTTTTACTGTAGATAAATACAGTTCACTTCCAACAAAATTATTATTTTTATACATGTTCATACTCCTAGTATAAAAATGCAACAATAGAATAGTATCAGGCATTGAATTTTGATTTAATTCAATAAATTTAATTTAAATATAATGTGAGACTATCATACAAAGTTTCAATTTATTTACCCTAATACTGTCCATCGAAAATTCTGATTACATAAACATCAAAAAAGTTATAAATGATATGTAACAACTTTACCGCAATTTTAGCAATTGATAAATACGTACTATTAACATTTCATTAATGCTATAATTTTTTTTGGCAATGCAAATCATACTTTTCGAAAATTTTCCGAGGATGTAAATACATATTGGAAATATTAATAAATTACACGAAAAGCAATTGTATGAAATCACTCAACTTAATTTTTTGTCGACTTTTTGAAATCTTAGATAAAGTGGACATTCAAAAATGAAAAAATAAAATTTTTATGCCAAAATTCAGTCAAATAGCATAATTTTTAGAAATTGAATTTTCCAAAATAATAAAATTTTTTTCTAAATTCTTAAATATGAAATATCGTCCTCCTACATGTAACGTGTTTTTCTGTGACTGTCATGAATATTTCAAAACAAAGATGAATCATAGTTTTACTCAGATTACAACGTGTCTCACTGGTTTTTATGACGAACGCAAGACAGATAACGAACAAACATTTAAAGTCAATCCATTGTGAATCTTACCGATTGCAACATAGAGGTGACGCCTGTTTTTTTATGAAATTCAGTGTCATGCGCCTAACTATTCTTAACTTGCCGTTACATTATACAATTTATCTTAAATCGTAACCTTATGAAATAATAATAGTAGTATTTTGAAATTTTCAATGGACGAAGGACTCCAAACAAGTGCCGTCAAGTAACGGCCTCTCCTCCCTTCAAGAGGGAAAATGCGTCTTAGCTAGCCATGTGTTTTCTTTCGATCTATGCAACGCATTTCGTTTATGCTCGGCGCCAGCTAGCC
>JAUMHM010109780.1:0-21636 GCA_032362435.1 Melikaiella ostensackeni
CGCGTGCCAGAAAAATGCCAAAGCACTTGCGAGATGGATGCAAAGAGCTGTCATTCTTGGGTCGCTCCGTGTTCTTAGGACTCACAAGAGTTTCGCCGGCCGTTCATCGTGATTTCACCGTACCATATACCATTTCAACCAATGATACCACATTCACGAACAAAAATATTGTCACACCTAAACCCAAAACACAGACTCATGTTTTTTTCAGATATTTTATTTCATTGTGTGTATCTGTTTTTATCTCTAGATTCATTATATTTTTTTTTTATTTACCATTCTAAGCGATGAAAACTGAAATTGTGTTGCAAAACGGTAGCAAAGAAAAGCTGAATTTTTGAACTGACAAAATGTTTCCCTGAAAACATTATTTTTATTTCGGTATTTTATTAATCTGTCACACGGAGAAGAAAAATGTGTTCTTTGGACAAACTCGTTTCGCTGACGCATTTGTTTGACTCAAAGTAAAGTTTGGCTAAGTAAACAAACTTTGTGTTGATTCGAACGACTCGTTTGTTTTAATTAACGAACTTTTCTTGTTTGATTCGTTGTTTTAATTTCGCCAATATATTTTGTTGATTGAGCCAAACGTTTTGGCTATGTCCAAGAAATTATTTATTTTTTGTGGGAGTAAATCACAGATCCTTATTATGAGTCTCTGATATGAACTGCACGTGTTTTATCAAAATTATATGCGTAACTAAGCAAGAAGTTAGGATCCAGAAGCGGCTCTTCCTTTGTTTTTCCTTGTTATGTTGAACTCATCACAACGAGGGATATCGGCGGGAAATACCGTTCAGGTCTGGTTAATATCCCAAGATATTCAAGCGATATCTTACAGAATGGAAATACCAATATCCATGAGACATGTTAAAGATATTCTGAGATATCCTAAACCTAAAGATAGCTCAAATATTTCCCAATTTTATAAGTATAAAACATGATATTGCACTAAAAACGGAAATCTCAAGGATAGGCCGGGGATTTCTGAATTTTATGTAATGAGATATCTATAGGATATCCGAAAATGTCCTAAGAATATCACTAATAATACGTTCTCTATAAAAAAAGTTAATGAATCCCAAGCGATGCGCTCGCCTTGTTAATGAAGAAGATTCATCATTTTAATTTCCGAAATGCAAATTCTAATATAACCTTTAGGTTATACTTTTTTAGATATTAAATATTTCATGTATGAATCAATATATACTTACTTAGAGTTTATTTTTGCGTCAAAATAAGTTCATTTAAGCCGGGTAAAAGGGCGTAAGTACCAAATTTCGAAAATTGGTTTTATTGGCTCAAAGTAATTGTTTTGACCTATTTCATGTCCCCGTAGAAGGTCCATGAAGCTAGCACCTCCACAATCGAAATTCCCAAATTTCTTTGTACCAGAATTTTGGGCTCTTTTTGGGCTTTTTTTGGGCTGTATTGATGATTTTTGGGCTCCACTACTTTTTTGAAAATTCAAAATTTCGAGTGAAAATTGAATGAAAATTTAAAAAAAATTAAAAATAAAAAATGACAAAATTTCGGGCTTTTTTGGGCTCTTGAACGTACCAACAAACAATATCCAAAAACCACCCCTACTAACAATAAAACTACCCCCTATGTGAAAGTTTTAAATCGGAAAAAACAAAGTACACTAAAATTTTGGGCAAAAGCCACCCTTATGTTAAAAAAACCACCCCCTTAGTAAAAACTCGAACCTGGAAAAACAAAATAGAAAGTAGTGTTGAGCTTTGCTTAGGCTCTTGAATGTTTGAATTTTTTCTTGCAAAAATCACCCCTACGTCTAAAAAATCAAACATTTATCTATAAATTCGAATTTGAATTTTCAAGGAGCCTTAACATCAGAGACACTATTTACACTGTAAAATTCTCGAAAAGATTATTTTTTGAGGAAGTCTTATGTGCGTGTTAACCAGGGGTAACTTTTTAGCGTTAAAGGTTGGAGCCCAAAAATCGGTCTTGATATTTTTGAAGAGCCCAAAAATCAGAGACTCTATTCACAAAGTGAAATTCTCCAGAAAAGACAACTTTTTGACAAAGTCTCATCTGCGTGTTGAACAAGGGTTGGTTTTTAACATTAAGGGTGAGAGCCTCAAAATCGGTGTTGGTATTTTTGCAGAGCCCAATAATCAGAGACTCTATTTACACTGTAAAATTCTCGAAAAGATTATTTTTTGAGAAAGTCTTATCTGCGAGTTAACCAGGGGTTGTTTTTTAACGTTAAGGGTTAGAGCCGAAAAATCGGTGTTGGTACTTTTGAAGAGCACGAAAATCAGGGACTCTATTTAGACTGTGAATTTCTCAAAAAGATTATTTTTTGAGAAAGTTTTATCTGCTTGTTAACCAGGGGTTGTTTTTTAACGTTAACGGCTGGAGCCCAAAAATCGGTGTTGTTATTTTTGAAGAGCCTCAGAATCAAAGACTCAATTTACACAGTGAAATTCTCCAGAAAAAATCATTTTTTGACAGAGTGTTATCTGCGTGTTAACCAGGGGTTGTTCTTCAACGTTAAGGGTTAGAGCCCAAAAATCGGTGTTGGTATTTTCGAAGAGCCCACAAATCAGAGACTCTATTTACACTGTGAAATTCTCGAAAAGATTATTTTTTGAGAAAGTTTTATCTGCGTGTTAACCAGGGGTTGTTTTTTAGCATTAAGGGTTGGAGCCCAAAAATCGGTGTTGGTATTTTTGAAGAGCCCAAAAATCAGAGACTCTATTTACACTGTAGAATTCTCGAAAAGATTATTTTTCAAGAAAGTCTTATCCGCGAGTTAACCAGGGGTTGTTTTTTAACGTTGAGGGTTGGAGCCCAAAAATCGGTGTTGGTATTTTAAAATTAAAGAATTCGGAAAAACATTTATTTCCGGCAAAGCTTTATGCACGTGGTAGAGACGGGTTGCATTTTAGCTACAAGTGTTGGAGCCCTAAAATCCAAATCTGTATTTTCATGAAGCCTAAAAATAGGAGACTCTGTTAAAATTGAAATGTTCTGAGAAAAATTACTTTTCAGTAAAATAATAACTACGTGGTACAGAGGGATTGCTTCTTGGCGTTAAGGGCTGGAGCCCGAAAGGCGAAGTTGGTATTTCTATGGAGCAAAAATGATGCCCACAAATTAGGCGTATTCCATTTTTCGAAATATTGAATTTGCATGTAAGGAAAGATTTTGAAACGTAAGGGTTGTTTCTTGGTGATTGAATTTCGAGGGATTCAGGAGCCCAAAAGAAGCCCGAAAATGTAGCGGAATCCAGTTTGTGAAATTTTAATTTGTGAAAGTTGAAATTTTTCAAAGAGGGTTGATTTCGGAACTTGAGGATTATTTTGGGGCAATCGGTATCAGAATTTTTCAACGCTAACAGAGTCTCTGATTTTTGGGCTCCTCATAAATTCCAACCTCGATTTTTGGGCTTTAACCCTTACGGCTAAAGACTACCCCCATCGTACAACGCAGATATAACTTTGTCAAAAAATAATTTTTTTCAGAATTTAACAGTGTCGATGCAGTGCCCTTATTTTTGTGCTCCTCAAAATCATCTACTGCGATTTTTGGGTTTTAACCCTTTATGTCAAAAAGCAACCCCTCTGCACCACATAGGTATAAGTGCGCCAAAAAATTATGTTTATTAGAGTCTTGCAGAGTCAACAGACACTTTAAAATTTACACTAATTTGGCGGTTTTCAAAAAAAAAAATTTTCGTGCATTCGAGAGCCCATAATAAGCCCAAAATTTTGGTGTACTTTGTTTTTTCTGATTTTATGTTTTTACATAGGGGGTAGGTTTATTGTTAGTAGGGGTGGTTTTTGGAAATTGGTTGTTGGTGCGTTTAAGAGCCCAAAAAAGCCCAAAATTCTGTCGTTCTTTATTTATTTATTTTTTTTCAATTTTCATATAGTGGAGATACTGGCTTGAGTCAGGCCAGCACCTCCACTCGAAATTTGAATTTTCAAAAAAAGTAGTGGAGCCTCAAAATCGGCAATGCAACCCAAAAACAACCCCAAAAAGCCCAAAATTCTGATACAAAGAAATTTGGGAATTTCGATTGCGGAGGTGCTAGCTTGATGGACCTTATTTCCTCAATTCAAAGAAATTATGTTATTTAAACGAAAAATATGACATTATTTAAGCAAATCAATAATCCTTTCTGCTTCCGAAATACTAATTAAGCAGGAGAACGTTGTTGTTTGAAAGAAATAAGAGATTTATATCTAAAAACTAGGTAGCTTAGGATCAAACAAATATTTCATTGGACCAAAAAAACACTACCATTGTTCGAAAAATTTGAATAGTTTAAATACAAAAATGTAAGTCTACCATTTGTTCGAAAGTATTATCAAATGTGATAATAATTATATAAACTGTAATATTATTGTAATAATAATTCTTTTCAAGAGGTGAAAAAAGATTTCCAAAATATTTCATGCACAGTCGGTGTTGACGCTAAGAAGAAATAGTAGTACCAGATGACAATCAGTGAAATAGATCATCACATCTACTTTTCATTATAACTATTGTGAAAACTTTCAGCTAACTCATTTTCTTGGGGATTCATTTCTATTGAAAAAAAATATGCCAAGATGTCAAATTTAAAAAATACGTATTTTAACCAAATGCTCATGTATTTATTTCAGTAAGGGTATATTGAAAAAGATTGGTAAGGGTAAAATGAAAACTTAGTAACGTTTCATTTTACCCACGCCGATCTTCATTTTTTTTTGCATGCCGAGATTACCCCCAGAATTTTCACCTGAATCACTTTTTACCCTTTATTTTTGTTGTGAATTCTATGTGTCCAACCGAACAATTAGCTCATGGAATTACTTTACGATGTTCTTAGTGAACATCTCCATTGAAGGCAAGTCTTTGAATTTATTTGGGGGTGGTTTTTTCGACCCTTAGAGAGATAAGACGTAGAAATCGCAATTCCTTAGATGTTAATTAAAGTAACCATACCTAAGGGGTCAGAGTTGGGAGCACTGGCCTGAAGTCACTTCGACGTATCTTCAGACTTCACTTTCGGTCAGGGCAAGCATCCGAATTTGCTCTGAGGGTTGCGTTTTCCATCCTTTTATACGTAAACCACGTAAATTATGATTTTTTGACATGGAATATTGTACCAGATTATTTTTGAAGCATCGAGACCTGAGATCATTTTTACATATCTTTCAAGAGTACCCCATCCCCTTCAACAAAATCTTTTTATGCGTTTTAATATTTTATTTTCCTTAATCCTTTGTGCTAAGAAATTACGATTTCTATGCATCATCTTATATAGATTGAAACTTTAACCCTCATACTGGATTCAAAATTTTTTCTTAGCGGGGATAAGAGCGGGGAATGCTAACAAAGGATATTTGGAAACGATTTCTGGTCTCTCTAATTCAATAAAAAAAGGCTGGTCAAATATTTGTTATTGAAAAATGAGGATTTACGTGACTTATGTGTAAGGATTAAATATAATCTATTATATTGAGTTAAAATATTGCTCCTGTATAAGGTGTTTCCTGAGGGCGTCCAGGAGTGATTTCAGGTGTCGATAACTTGATCAGAAAATTTGTTGGAGATATTTGTTTCTAAGGTTTTGGGATTTTCATGGCTTACCTTTCTATGGGTGAAAATACCCCCCCCCAAACTATTTCAAAGAGTTTTCTTGAAGAGAGATGTTCACTGCGGACATTCCAAAGTGATTCCATATGACAATAGTTTCCTTTGAAAAAATTGATACAACGAAAAATCGCATTTTTCATACCTTATCAACATAAGGGTAAAAAAAAGCAATGCTTGAATTTTTATAAATAAACAGGCCTTATAGATTACTGATTTTTGCTGAATTTGAATCCGTTAGCAAATTTAGCCTATCTCTTCAAAAAATTGTCTATTTACAGTGTAAAAGCGGTCATTTCGGCAAGTTTGGTCCTGGTATCTAGAATCGTTGAAGTGATAAAGCCTTTTTGTCAATGGATTCAGTTTCAGCGCTTGATATCTATGGATTGCTGTACCAAATTTTCAAATTCAAGATCATAAACGGTATAATCTACTTTTCTCAGTGAGCATAAGGAAAATTTGTACAGGTCATTACGTCTTGGAGAATAAGGAAAAAATGCCTGGTTTAAATAATGATAGTCGCATGCTACTTTCCTTTAAAACTACCGTAAATTAATTTCTGACATTGATGGTAAGGAGCACTTGACTATATAAGAGGCTGTCGGATTCTGTACTTTATGAATAGAGTTCTCGATTTTGTGTGATACGTAAGTAATCTTGCTTCTTCTTACTGTTACTATTTTGTTTTGTTCAGGACAACTAGATTGTCTTTTCAAATATATAATGTTGACGGAAATAATTCAATAAACATATTGGATTAAATCAAGTTTGACAAATGTAATCAATCTTTATTCTACGTCAGATCAAATTGGTTGAAGAGCGTTACAAAAAAAATTTGTGATGCAGAATTTCTATAAAATGAAGAAAATATTTCCCACTACAGTTTTGAAGAGGTTTCCACGCCTTTCGAAAAATGATAAAGATAAATAGAAATATCATGAAAATCCCTATCGAAATCTAAATGAGAAAAATTGTCAAGAATGAATAACAATATGTTTTCCCTTTGGCATGAAGGTATTTGAAGGAAAAAAACCTAAGCTTTCTTTTGAGACGAAAAAAAAGAACTCTAATTTTTTTTCAAAGTCAAGTTCATTTTTAACCTTCAATTTTTGGGTTCGAATACGTATTTATCTTTTTTTAAACTCTTATACGATAAATGAAAACGGCATGAAGAATCCTATGGAAACAGTTGTGAGAACATTTTTTACTTGATATTAGTATCAGTAAAAAGCTCGGAAATCACAGCACCACCTCCACGTGCGTCAGAACAACTTTTTTCCATTCTTTTATGTATTCAGTAACTAAACATCTTATGATGATATTTTTTGTTTCTTCTTAAATCAAAAACAGATGCCAAGTTTTCGTAGCAGTGAGTTTCGTGTCAAGTTTTATACCTGTTTTCTCGAAAGTGAATAATTTGTTCTTACGAAATTTTCTTCTTCAATCCAGTAACAAATCAATTCGAAAGCACACTTTTGTTTTTTATTTAAATTGAAATTTTGATTTTCAAAAAGGACTTGGCTACATGTGCCTAAAATTTCGGTACAAGCTGCCAAGTTTTTTTGATGCACGTAGGTACTTCCTTACTTGAGTGAATTATGTCCACCTAATCTTGAGTTATTAGACAGGCACCAGAAAATGATTGCAATACCTGTAGGTGTATTTCATTAAAGTCGAACAAATGTTAAAAATTTTCAAATTTACATAATTTTATTAAATTTCACGAATGAATTGAATTGATAATCATTTCCATGAATGAAAAGCAAGGACAATATATTTAAAAAAATTCAATATCATTTTTCACGAAAAATAGCCAAAAAACGCACCTTCCTGCTGTGGAAAATTAATTAAACATAAAAAAATCATAAATGAAAAAATCACTTTTGCTGACCTACCCTTGTGAAAAGTATAATATTTCTTTATTTTTTAATTCTCATCCACCAGTTTGATGGAGTTAACTATGACACATAGAAAGAAAATTCGAAATATTTTCATAATCTTGTTGAGTTCTTCAGTTAGAAAATGTTCTTTTTCTTTTATTTTTTTTACTTTGTCTAGCTAATTAGTTCGAGAGAAGTTGGGTAGTTGTAAAAAAATCATGTTAGTTATTACCTAGAAAATGTTAGCGCTCTTATCAAAAGCGACTAATGAAGAATTTTATATATTGTCTAGAAATACGAAAAAAATGGTCAAGTTTACTTCCTTCGCTTGGATGTTTCTGCTGATGGCAGTAGTCACAGTGATGTTTGCTGACCCTGCTTTTGGCCAATGTTTACCAAATGGAGCTAACTGTCAACCTGTTGGAGGACCACGCAATTGCTGCTCCGGATTCTGCTATAAGCAAGTGGGTCAGCGCGTTGGAAAATGCAGAAATCGCGGCTGAAAAGTTATATATATCTGGGCATGCTTTGATTTCTCGCTCATCTTAAGTTGAAATATATCCATTGTTGTATTGATTACAATAAATAAATGCTCAGTTGAAAAGTTATGGTTTAGAATCCTGAACAAATAAATAAAAAAATATCCTATGCGTGCACATAATATAGCGAATTTTTCGTAAAAAGGATCTTTATTAACAACAGCTAATGCAAAATATAAATTTTCAGAAATAATGTCTTCCTAATTTGGAACAATGAAACACTTCTTCGATTCCAGCTGAAAAAATTTCTAAGTGATATACATTATTCATCTAATTAGAATTAATATTTAGGACTTCTACGTTTTGTATTTATGTAGTGTATGCAGCATCAGTTTTTCATATATTCATTTGATAATCTCTTATTTGGAGAAATACCTTCTATCTCAAAAAAAAAAGAAAACAGAATCCTACCTCGAACTGAAAAAATTTGATTTTTAGGGTTTCCACGTGAAGTTTCGCATAAAATTTTCATTTGGCTTAGTAGCGTTTTTGCTTGCGGGTGAACTTTATTACAATCAAATAGACAAATGATTATTAATATGCATTGTTTCTGAAATCAAAAGTGTGCGTCCATATTAAGACAGACCACTTTGTAGCTTGTCAATAAGGATCAACTTCAAACAGAATTCTGTCTGAATTTGACCCTTATTAACATTCATATATTACGTAATGTCCCTAGCGGCAATGTATTCTTACGATGGAATACAGTAAATTACATTAAAGTATAACAATGTGAAAATTGTACTTTATTGAATTTCATTGCGCAAATACATCTCTACTAGGGGTGTTTTTTTGTTAAAATAAAAAAGGAAATAACATTGCTGTGAGGTTAAAAAAGATATATCGATATAAACAAAAGAAAAATGCGTTGCGTAATATATGCCCGATATTTTTTAGTAAAGGATAAAAAACTTGTAACTATAAATTAAAAAACCGTTGCTGTAAAACGTAAGGCAGCCGCGAAAAAATTTCAAACTATCTTTTAATAAGTGCAGCTATTCAGATTAATCACCTGAAGAAAAGGTTTCTATAAATAATCTTTTGCATATATTCAGAATATCAAATTTCGACATACGTTATCACGGAGATTCTTTTGGTTCCATGATGCCTTACATCGAATCGGTTTCGACAGTTTAACTACAAACTTCAGTAAGTCAATGAACTCTTTTTTCCATCCATAAGGGAAATTGTTAAGAGTCTTTGAAAATAAAGAAAAGATGCATTGTTTATATAATGCCATTCATATGCAGTCTTTCCTAAAAAATACTATAAAATTATTGCTATCATTGAGGGTAAGCAACACTTGAGTATATAAGAAGCCTCTGGGTTCTGTGCTCCATTATTCGTTTCCTCGATTCTGTGAGATACGTAGTATTACTGTATGTACTCTCGCCTCTTCTTACCTTTACTATTTCATTTTGTTTCAGTCAACTATGGATTTCTTTTTTGGATATTTAATACAAATTGCACTAGTTTAATCCATTTTTTGGATAAAATAAAATAAAATTTGACAAATGTATTCGATTTTGTTCTATGCCAGATCAAATTGGTTGGCAAGTATCAGAAAAATATACGTATATCGACTGTCCCGAAGAATAAGCCACTAAAAAAGTTTTCCAAAAACGGAGCATATCAACAATATTCTACTTTGCTAAGGTGTCGTATCTATATGTATCTGTAAATGAAGATACGTCATTTTAGGGAAGCATAATATAGTGAATATGATCCGTTTTCGGAAAAATTTGTTAGTGACTTATTCTTCGGGAGAGTCGATATTAGGCATCATTTTTCAACTGTTCCAATCCAAAAATCCATCGGGTTCAAACAGACTCAAACTTTGGAAAAGTGTTTTGATTTTTGAGAAAATGTTTACTCTCTTCTGTATTTTTGATAGTTTAACCTTTATGCCTGCCTACCCTTTAATAACCACTCTTATTTGTGTGAAATATGTACTTGAATGATTCACAATCACCTAATATTGAGGCAAGAGAGGCACAGGAAAATGATTGCAATGTGTGTATTGCTATTCAAGCCAGAATGTTCCTTAACAAGAAGAAAAGTGGTAATGACAATTCTGAGGAACAGTGTAAAACATGGATCCTCAAAAGTACGCTATATTTGGTGTAGTTTTGAATTGCAACATTTTCGAGATACGAAAGCAAATTAAGGCACAATGAATATTTTTGTTGTTCTAAATGAGATGCAACAAACTTCACACCAACGGCTCTCTATGAATATAATATTTATTTATGTTTTAATTCTCGTCCACCAATTTTATGAAGGTGAGGAAATTAAATATTTTTGCTAAAGATCCCATTGTAGTATAAAAGAATAGCCTAGTTGTGTGCCAAGTTCACTTCCGTACTTTGAAGAAAGGCTCTATCTATATTTGGAGTCGACGAAGACATTGCACGAAACGTGTTTGCATCTTTACCTGATCTGCATCTTCCAAAATATCGAAAATCATTTCTTAAAATTATTTATATGGTTGTAGTTCCGAATAGACCTTACCTCCGATTTTGGAGGTTGGAATCGTACAAAAAAGATACATCCATTTATAAAAATTGTTTATTAATATTGTTTATATAATTGAAGATAATATATTTTAACTATTGTAACGAAGACGGATCTACAATTCTGGCGAGACTTGTTTGAATAAAAAGCAGGATCTGCAAAAAATTGTACGGATCTGCAAGAAATTGAACATAGAGGCCCCAATACGACACATAAAATTACGTAAGAAAGATGGATCTTTAAGATGCTACTTTTTTGACGAACACCAACCGGATCTTAGGGGACATGATATTTTGTAAGAAAGCAGTACAAACATCTGGCTTTCTTCATCTGCAAACAAAATAATTACTAATTGCAAAATGAACATAAATAATTTTGAAAATTGTGAATAGAAAGGAATATATTGATATTACCCAGTTGCTGATTGCTTAAGAACGGTACAAAAACCCATTTTTTTTATTCGAAAACAATTTAGTAAAACAAAATGCTCAAAGTTTGGGAATAATTTTTTTACTTGTTTATATTTCAAAAGTCTGAATATTATAATATCTTCACCCATAATTTGAAAACTATTTGAGAAAAATACGAAGGGAAAATGGAATCAATGAGGACTCAAACACAAGTCTTAAATTAAATACATTCTTCGTTCAAAATATAATAAGATAGTTCATAAACTCGGAAAAAGGTTTTGTTAATTCGATAAAATTTGTATTGAATCAGTCAAAGAATTTGCAATTATTCACATGAAAACAGTATGTTTGGGTCAACTGAACAATTTCTTTGATAAAGTTTGGAAAATTTCATCAAAAGTTTTCTTGATGGTTTAAAAAAAGTATACTTATACATAATTTTGCACATTTAAAAAAAAATTTAGTTCAAACAAAAAAATATCTCGTTCAATCAAGTGAATATTTTTTCACATTAATAAGACAAGCGAACCGTAAATTTTAGTTGATTAGAGCAAATGAATTTGGTTGATGAAAATTTTGTTCACTTGTTCAAGCTATTTCTCAAATCAACGAAATCCAGTCAACCAAGCATAATTTGATTGAATAAATAAATTTTCTTATTGTATATGTATTTCATTGTATTTAATAAGAAGTTACCACAAAATTATAATAATTTTATAAATTATTTCAAATTTTTCGTACATTTTGCTTGCTTTGCAAACACCAAGGCTGTTTTTTCGAAGCCCGGTGTTCGCAAGAAAGCAGAATCTGCAGATTCGTCCTTCTTATGTGATTTCAGTACACATTTTTTGCCCGATCTGCATTTTTCATGACAAATTAAAAATTTATTAATTTTTTTGTAGATAATGCTAGATCATATGTAAAACACCCAAGAACAATCAAAACAAATTTTGAAAAGTTATGTAAGTGCGCGGTCTACATGAATAATTATTTTAACAAATTTCATCGATTATCTCGGTTTGCTCTTTTTGTAGATCCTGCTTTCTGAAATATCAGGACAGCATTGGTGCGAAAAAGGATAATAATTTTGATTGTTTATGTAAGCAAAACTGTAGATAGGCTTGATATTCATGCGTAAAGTGTGCGATAAAAATGATGAAAGAACCTATTCATGTAGATAGGTTTTCGAGTCACCTTTTTGGCACCAAGGAAGGTCGCTTTCAGGTTGAAGAAACACTCTATCTACATTTAACAGTACAATTATTAATTAAGGCAATTGATAAATATTTTTCATAATTTTATAATTTACTTAGTTTCTACCACTGTGTATTAATGTAATTCAATCTTACAATTTTTGTCATTATCATAATTGCAATAAAAGTTAGTTGGAAATCCAAAACTGTAGACAGGTTTTGCTTCGGGGAAGTTGAATCGAATTGGACGTGAATCAGGACGAAGAACGTCTCAATGTACATAGGTTCTCCTTGATTCTGCGCTATTGACTGATTTCGGAAGAGCAAAAACCTATCTGGTAGTTCTTCAAAACAATTTATCGGTTCACAGTCGACCCCGCAATACAGAAATTCGCGCAATAGACTGATCTTCTTGTAGATAGAGCCTTTTTTCGACAGTTCTCCAGATTCCTTAAAAATCTCTGTAGATAGGCTAAGTAAGGTCTAATTATTTCTGAAATCAATTAAAGTTTCCAATTACAGTTCTTACACCTGAATTCGTTTTCTCATTACGAATCCAACGATGTAAAAAATTTATTTTTCATAAAAATGTAAATAGAGTGTTACATAAAAATGTAAATAGATTGTTTCTTCAGAAGTACTTCTTCAAAAATTAAAAATATTTTAATAATTTGTTTAAGTCCTGCACTTGGCATCAATTTTGTTCTTATTTTTGTTCTACTTTTTTGTCTAATCAGATGGATCAAGAGAAGCTGAGGAGTCTTGAAAAAATGTAATTTATTATTAATTAAAAATGTGAGCGCTTTTATTAATAGCGACTAACTAATAATTTTATATATTTTATAGAAATACGAAAAAAAATTTCAAAATGCTTTCTTTGCCTGGATGTTTCTGCTGCTGGCTGCAGTCACAGTGATGTTTGAAAAAATAACTATGTGTATACATAATATAACTAATTCATTGCAAAAAAGATGTTTATCAGCAAAATGTAATTTACAATCTAAAATTTCAAAAATAATTTCTACTTAGTCAGTATGATGAAACTTTCCTTTGATTCTAGCTGAAAAAAATTGTTATTGATAGATACTATAGACATTATTCATGTCAGATGTTTAGAACATCTAAATATTGTACATGCATGGTGTTTACAGGATCACCTTTTCATTTTAATTTGATAATTTTCTATTTGAAGTAGCACGTTCTATCTGAAAATTAAAGGAGAGTAATACATTTTTTTCAGTAGCATCTTCGTTCGCGGGTGAAAGTTCTTGAAATCAAATAGACAAGTTATTATTATAAAGTGTTTTTGAAACTGAATATTATCGTTCTCGACAAAAATCGACACTGAGGATGAATCGCAAAGCAACAACTTTGTACCAAAACTTCCTGAAATTTCATGGCTTTTTCAACTTTGGAGGCTTCCTTAGCTTCTATTCATTAATAACATATTTCAAAAGTGACATAATTTTTTTCCCCTAAATTAAAGATTATACTGTGTACCTACAGTTTTTCTTCCTACATTTTACTTCGATCTTTTCGTAAACACGAGTGAAAGCGTTGTAGAAATTTTTAAAAATAATAAGTGTGAAAGAATATGAGAAAAATATTATAGTCTGTAGTAAGGAGAGAAAATAAACTTATTTGAAAAGTAGATAAGTCTCTTATAACTCGTTAGAACTTTTAATGGACTTTAAAATTTTTTAAATTTACAACATCTCCATATTAACCAGATTCACGATTGGCTACCAAATTCCAGTGAAGACAAGGGCCTGGAAGGTTTGTATTTGCAATATGTATTATGTTCCATCCATCCTATTTATGAGCATATTTCGGAACTTTATTTTAATTAAATTATATGTTACGGCGAACCTAGCCGCCCTTTCCTGGTTCCCTGGTCTTACCAAAAATGTTTGTTCTACGCTCACCGAATTTCGTTGAATCTACACACGGCCTGTTTCAAACTTTTCGGAGAAAAACAATAAATTGTGCTACCATACCTTATGTATGATTTGAGAAAATATTTCATTGTAAGTATGAAACATCATGTGAATTTTCCCCTCTACATTAGGTTACATCATTTAAAACAATATAATTGAAAATGATTTTCAATGATGTTCTTTGGTCTATACACATAAAAAGACTCCAGCAATTTCATCCCAACAAATCACATTGATTTAGAAATGCTCATTTTCTTGAATTTTACGTATGTATCTTATATTTTTTTCAAAAGACGTTTGAGTGACGTTTCAGAATTCAACCGTAACACGTTTGGCTTAAATTTTCAAAAACTGACGAGTGAAACGTGAATAGTAAAAAGTGGGAAGTGGGATATGGAGAGTGAGAAAGTTACATAAGCGCAGCCTTGTAATAAATATTTCTTCAAATTTAAAGGAAATAGTGATAAAAGAAACTGTTATATCAAACGCATGTGTTCTTTGTTTTTGTACCTCGGACCGCGCCTGCTTATTCAGATATTGCACCACACCAAATACAAATTGTATTATTTATCAATATTTAAGGGCAGTTACCCTAAGAAATGTAAGAGAGAGTCTGGTAGAACACTGAAAGAAATGTTTGAATCAAAGGAAATTTATTTGATTCAAACAAACGATCGTACAGAATACATCCAAGCATGTATGCGCTCAATTTAAAGGAATTGTTTTATCATATTGTTCAGAATAAGAATGCAACAAAGTTGAGAGAATAATAAGTGATTCAGAGAACCCAATGCTTAACTCAAAAAAACGAGAAATTTATTCAAGGAACAATGTAATTTATTGAAATGAGGGTAGCTTAGGATCGAGCAAATACTTTATTGGACCAAAAAAATACCACTATTGTTTAAAAACTTTGAATAGTTGAAATACAGAAATGTAAATAAACAATCAAACTTGATCTCACTGAATTAATAAATTGTTTTATGTACTCAAGTTATTCTCAACTTGTGTTAAATTTCTGTAAATATTACGGTTTAATAAAAATGACATACCTGAAAGTTAGTGTGTGCTTTTATTTGAATTTCTTAACTTTCTTTGCGTTGTATCAAATCTACCATTTGTTCAGAAGTATTATCAAATGTAATAATAATTATATTATTTGTAATATTATTATAATATATTTTTTTTTGACGAGGTAAGACAAATTTCCAAAATATTTCAAGCGCAGTCGTGTTGGCGCTGGGAAGACAAAGTAGTATCAAATGACAATCAGTAAATATGCTCTCTCCACTAAGCGGCAGTTGTCCTCAGCTACTGACTACTGAAAGAATTATTTATTTAGAATGATCGATTTCTCTTTCATGAAGTGAATAAATGTTTCTTCCAAGGGATTTCAAAAACATTTTATTTTAAAAAATTGTGTTTGCATTGGAATAAACATATTATTGAAACAAATATGCCACAATGTCAAATTTGAAAAAAGACGTATTTTAACGGAATGCGCATGTATTTATTTCAGTAAGACGTTTCTTTCGTTTGAGCAAATATTTATTTGCATTAATGAATTGCAGATTCTTTATTCAATATACGATTTTTCTGATGAAAGGGATCTATATTTACTTGGAAAAAACATTTTTTGAATTTATATAAGTTTTTATTAGCAATAATCTTGTCGACACTTAGCATCTGGCAAGTATTTTATTCAATTTCGTGCATAATTATTTATCTGCAAAAAATACTCCTCCCACTTGAAACAACTAAATCACTTGATACATACAGGGATAAGTTACTCAATTTACATAAGTATTTATCACTCCAAAATATCGATTTCGTTGAAATGACGAAATATTTCTGAGGGTGCTGAAAAGAGATTCAAAGACATCAGGTTCTTCGCTTTCAAGGAATCATTTATCTGACTTAATAATTTTCACATTTACTGCAAAGAAATATATCTTTTTATTAAAAAATATCATCAAAGACACGATTTCTTTGAATTGAGGCATGACTCTTTTGCCTCGTAGCAATATTTACTCAACTGAAATTAACAAATCCTTGTTTTGAAGAAAAAAAATCCATTTCTTTGGATCAAGTAAATTATTTTTCGGTGTACCGGCCACTTGAGTCTTTTTAGAGGTGTGCAAGATTGGTGGGGGTCGGGTGAATCCGCATTCAAATTAAAAACCTGAGAACGCCATGTAGATATGAAAATACACGAAACAGAATCCTTGTTGAGTTTAAAAAGGAGGCAAAATTTTTTTAATAAGAGCACATACTAATTTTCAGGTATGTAATTTTTATCAAACCGTAAGGTTTACAGAAATTTAACACAAGTTGAAATAACTTGAGTATGTAAATAATTTATTAATTCAATAAGATCAAGTTTGACTATTTATTTGCATTATTGTGCAAAAATTCAATAATTGCGGGTTCGCCGGTTGAATTCGGGTTCGCGGGTTAATCCGTAAACCCCCGAACCCGCAGGGGCGAACTGACCCGACCCGCGAGGGTCCAGTTTTTATTTTGTTTTGCACACCCTTAGCTCATTCGTTAATAACTTGGCTGATAGTGATCAAAATCTTAATATTAAAGTTCAGATATAACATCAGTGCTTCTACCAATAACCTACTAATAGATTGTACACAAGTAAAAAATAAACACGTAGTAGAAGAAATCAAAGCGATTGAGATAAGGTGTAAAATAGGTTATTAAAAATAGTGTCGGGTAGCTCTGGTCGCTGCATGAAAAAAGTCGCAATAACTATGAAAATACGTAAAATTAATTGATAAAAATTGAAGCGTGATCTAAAACAGTATTCTCGTACTTCGAATTAGTGAAAATTTTACTAATTGAATCAGTTTATTGGCTTCTGACTGTTGAATCAGTTATTTCATAATATTTACCAATGTAATTAGTAAAAATTTTACTAATTGAATCAGTTTAATCATTGACAATAAGACAAATTTATTATTCAGTGACAGTTAATGTGAGAGTAGAAAAAATATTTCCGTCGAGATAAAATGTTTGTTGGTTTTGAAACCTAATAAAATACACAGAAAAAAAAAACATTAAAGGTAAGTTTACTTAATAAAAGAATATTTTTCTAAAAATCCCGCTATGAATATCGTTTGAGTAGAGCGCCACCCAGACTGTGGTGACCCATTCTCATACTAAATCCACCAAGGACGAGTCCCGTCAAGCACCGTGAAAGTATCAAACTACGTGGATTGTGGAATGCTCGAGGGAGTCAAACGTCTGCAAACGTCGAGTTTTTGGCATTTTTTACGAGCGTGTTGAAAAAAATTGACTTAAATATGTATTATGACGGATTGAATATGATGGCTTAATTTGTGGAAGTCGATTTAACTGTTTGATCGGAATTGATCCATATAAGGTTTCTCTAACCTCACTTTTTGATAAACACTTAAAACGTTTCAAACTACTTGGTTAAGATAGATTTTTTCGTATTAAGTTAATCGTAAATGAAAGCCATTTACAGGTAAGTTTGTAAAACGATTATTAAAGTCATTAATTCTTAATGATAAATACATGAAAATAGCTTATGTACATTCAAATATGTTTAAGATCTGTATATGGATTTGAATTTCAAACAATGGTATCAGATTTTCAAAAATTAAACACTGAAAAATTGTGTGCACAATTGACAAGTATTTTCGATGAGGACGTCATTCAGAAACTGAAAGTTAATTCCTTTGCAAGGTTTATTCTATGCAAATTTTATACTTCACGTGATAATACTAAGGCCTTGATCAATTTTATTTTTGAAATTTCTCGTATTTACAAAGGACTGAATATTTTTCAATTATTTACAAACTTGAGGATGAGTATTAATAATTTTGCATTGAAACACTTCAAAATAGAAAAATTGTAGCTATAAATACAATGATCGTTCAGATTAAAAATTATAATTTCTTCAAAGTTGTAGGATTTACAAGTGAAAGGAATTGTTGAAAAACATTTCAGTGAAAATATACTTTAAGACTCTCAGACTTACGCTCTAACCTCAAAATTCAATCGCCTTATCTTACTCAATAAACACTAAAAATGAAATATTTTTCAGGGACTAAGCTCCACTTGTTTTTTAAATAGAAGTGTGTCTACAAAGCGGAAAAACCGCTTAATTTTAATAACTTTTTCCAACTGTCTTAAAAACATTAGGCGATTTCTGATTGAACCCAATATAATATTAATACAATTCTGGACTTTCATGTGCCTCATTAAATTTCAAGTTGAAATTGGAATGTTTTTAACCTATCAGGATTGAATGTCTATAATTTCACGAGAATCTTGACCAATTTTTAGCTAATAAAGTTTCACAATCCAGCGGTGTCTAATGTTTTTTTTTTTTGGAGATATTGAAACTTTTATTTAAACAATTTTGAATTGATGCCTAGGTGATTCTGCGAATTTATTTAATATTGAAAGCTTCAGAAGATAAAAATTCTCTGAGTGAAAACTATTCTTTTTTCAAATTCCAAAATTTGCACAATGTTTAATTCTTTCAAATTAAAATTCTTGAAAGGATTAAAAATTTTAATACAGGTATATAAGTTGTTCCCGATGTTAATTATCTTTGTCTACTAGTATGTACTAATACTATTAAAGCATTAATATATTTTTTCACAAAATAAATTATATATCAATGCTTTTATATTATGCACTTATATACTAGTTGACCAAGAAGATTATCATCGGAAACAATACCATATACTTATCACTAGAAAAGAAACTCCAGAATCGAAAAATTTAAGTCTCATGTATTATAAGTAAAATCGGTTCTTGTTTCAAATTCCAAAATTTGCACAATGTTCGATTCTTTTACAATTAAATTCTTAGAGGATTTAGAATTCAAATATATAAATTGATCCCGATGTTAATTATCTTTGTCTACTGGTATGTATTAATACTTTTAAAGCATTAATATATTTTTTCACAACCTGAATTATATATCAATGCTTTTATATTATTAATTCATATACCAGTGGACCAAGAAAATGATCATCGGAAACAATACACCTATCACTAGAAAAGAAACTCCAAAATCTAATACACATAATCCTCAAAAGACACAGTTCGACGTCAGGCTGCGACACCTGTTTAGCCATATATTCTATGCGTAAAAGGGGATGAAAATGAAATATTTTTTGTCTCAATGGATAATCACTACATTCAAATAGCCGACAACGAAAGTCCATTATTTGCGTTCAATTTATCGTAGAAGATCTATTTTGTTCCTAATGTTCATTTCGCACAATCCTTAACTTTTTTCTACAATTTCTTAGAATTCTACGTTTATAAAACTGCTGAAAGAAAAAAAAATTTGGTTCAATCACTACACAATACTTTGAAGAATTTCAAAGAACCAGGGGATGATCCTAAATAAACTAAATAAAAGAGTTTGTGGCGAGTTCAAATAATTATCAAAAAATTCACAGCTTTAAAACTTGTATCAATGTTTTAAATTGGAACGAGCATTGACGATTATCAAGATACAGTTCGGCGACAGGCTATGACAACTGTTCAGCCATATATTCCCGGCGTAAAAGGGAAAGAAAAAAAAGATTATTCATCTGAATGGATAATCACTACACTCAAATGACCGACAACGGAAGTCTAATATTTGCATTTAATTTATTGTTTATTTTCTTGTCATTGTGAATTATGTTCGAAATTTCTTACAGTTTGTAGCAAGTTCGATCAATAAAACGACCTTAAATAAATTCATTTAAAAAACTATGTTATTGTGTTATTTACATTAAACAATATCCTACTGTTTTCCGAATCCTGTTTTTAATTCAAATGCTCATAAAACCAGACCAGAATTTACGCAAAAAATAACCTCTTAAAATGAACTGATTCCATCAATTGATTTTTTACTGTTCACTCAGTAGTTCCGCGGCCAGGTTCCAATCTTCCAGATAACTGAAAGAATTAGTAATTTTCATTTCACTAATTGAATCAGTTCATTTCTACTGATTATTAGTAGTTCAGTTCCAGCTATGGCAATTAGTAGAATTGAACTAATAATCAATTATATCTTACTAATTCGAATTTAGAAAGTACATTATGCGCCAGTTATCATAAGGGTCATCTAATATGTGAATATACATAGAAAATGGTTCTAATGGCAAGTGGCGTATAATACACTGTTGTAGAATACGCTTCAATTAGAGATTACACAACCCAAAAGTTCATCTACATATCCAAACAAAAACCAGGCTAAGAATTTACCTTGCTTTGAAAGTATTTCACGACATTGTTTGTCCAAATTCAACGAGATAGAAATCTTATTTTTTATAGACGAAATTTCGCAAAATCTATATAAAATATATTTTCTTCTAAGCTGATGAAAGATGAAAATTGATACTTGTAAATTGGTGTTTTTGGGCAATCATACAAGAAAAAAATGTTGATCAAAGTAAAGGATCCCATTTATTGAAAATCATATGTGGCCAGGGCTGCTTGACCTTCCTCCATACGAATACATTATATGATAAAAATTGTGGCAAACAATTACCGCAGAGTCCCTCTGGGAGCGACGACTATCCGAAAATGACACCGGCTCCCAGGAAAACCGCTGCAAATCACACCTACAGCCATGCCTTACGACTGTAGGATAGGTGGCCACAGGGAACGTTGAAGTTACAACGACATGCTGGAGAGGCCCCCGTGTGTCTTGAGGATTCGGAGCAACCCAAGAATGACAGTTCTCACAGTGAAAAATAATATTCAAAATTATACTGGAATCGATATCATTCTGATATGCAACGAAAATGATATCAAAATGAAGAGTATTTTGATTGTCCGGAATGAATGATCGATTCTCGGGATCATAATGATCTGATTCGGGATCATGTATCAATTCAAGCCTTTAAAAAAGTGTTAGACCAAGCGATTGGCCAGCGAGCCGACGTTCGGGCCCTGGTCACCACGAAGGCAGTCGAGGTTAGGGACCTCGACGAAACGGTAACCAGAGAGGAGGTAATGACAGCGGTCGGTGGAGCGCTGGGAAAGGAGGAATTAGGGGCACCATGCAGGCTCTTTAAACGCTTCGGAGGAGTAGGGGTTGCAGTGGTGCAACTAGTGGGGGCAGACGCTGAAAGTCTGCTCCAATTGGGAAAACTACGTCTCGGGTGAGTAAACTGTCGCATCCGGAAGCGCATCGAGGTGCTGAGGTGTTTCAGGTGCCTCGGATACGGTCATGGGTCGCGCGGCTGCAAGAACCCGAGCAGGAAAGATGCCTGCTGGAGGTGCGGCGGCGGGGCTCATGTCGCGAAAGATTGTAAGGCTCCCCCGAGGTGCCTGACGTGTTTAGACAGGGGCGGCAAGGACGTCGCTCATGCCGCGGGGAGCAGCTCTTGTCCGGTGTTCCTGGAGGAGCTGAAGAGATTGAGATGCGGAAATTGAGGTTCCTGCAGCTTAACCTCGGAAGGGGAAGGGACGCCCAGACCCACCTGATGCAGGTAGCCAGGGAGAGGAGGGCAGATGTGCTGCTCATTAGTGAGCAGTACAGGAAGCCTGAAAACTCTGTC
>JAUMHM010109823.1:0-21627 GCA_032362435.1 Melikaiella ostensackeni
AACGAAAATTGGCACCACGTGCAATCACAGGACAATAAAGTCGATATCATATCTAGAAGAATCTGTCCAGAGGATTTGTCTCACTGTGAACTATGATGGAATGGACCTGTCTGGCTCTTGCAAGATCTGAACATGTGGCCAGTCTCACTCACTCCAGAGGTGGGCGAAATGCCAGAAGAACGTAAATGCAAGCATACGCTTCCTGTTTCTACTGAACTGAACTTTTCACTACTCGAGCGTTTTTCTTCCCTCAGTCGTGCTATATTAGTCACAGCCTACTTTTTGCGTTTTGTTCAGAATTTGTGAAGGACTAAAGATCTTCGAATACTGCAATATCTTGATACAGATGAATAGCCGTTTGTGCGCATAGGTTTGTTAAAACTGGCTTAGTTCCAAGATTTTGCAAAGGAAATAAATTAGCTTAAAGAAACTAAGCATGAGCAAGGTTTGCTGAGAGTGGGCGAGCGCCTCGCAAACGCTCTCGTATCATTTGATCAAAAAAATCCAATTATTTTAGTGCCGAATAATGTATTAACGTTACTTATAATTCACCACGAACATTGGAGATCATTGCACGCTGGCTGTCAAAATACTTTGGCAGCTGTGAGAACTCAGTATTGGCCACTGTCGGGCAAAAATGCTGTAAAGGAGGTTTCACGAAAATGAATCAAATATTTCAGGGCAAAACCAATTGGAACAGAATATCTCATGTCGAATTCACCACCAGCGCGGGTCACTCTGAGCAGGGCGTTTGATACGGGCATTAGCTGCCCATAGCACTGCGGTAAGACCTATTGTACTATACCCTCAAATTCAATCATCTTCCATGGGATCAGTCTTTATCATGAACGCGAACGTTGATCCACAGGAGATCCCATTAAAATCTTCTGGTTCGAGAAGTGATGAGCTGTCTCCTTGCAAAAATCAGACTTACGACAATATAGGTTGTCTCAAACCCTCATGTTGGTCAAGTGTTTTCTCAATCGGCAGTGTCCAATAAGTATTTCTACTACCTTGATCTGCCTTTTTTCCATGTTCAAGACTTCTTTATTCCTCTTACCACATGTACTAGATATGAATTTCTTGGAATGCTCGAGTTCCATTGTTTCCTTCCAATTATTCAGATGCTCCTCCGAGAACCATTCATCAATGGCTCCATTCGCCGATGCTTACGAGATACCGCAACAAGGCTCCGGACCATTCAAGAATTGCGAAGCTCCCGTCTCAGCTAGTGCAATCACTTTCTCGTTCCCTCCAATATCCTCATGGCCCGGCACTCAGATTAGTCTAACCCAGTTTTCACCAGCCACTTTAAGGAGACCTTGAACGCAACTCCATACTAGTCTGGAAGTAAGCACTTCCGATGCAAGGGCATTAAGTGCAGCTTGACTGTCGAGACAAATGTCAATGTGCTGGCCTTCACATGCTCGCTCTCAAACATCCTCCAGACAAGTCTTATTCGCTATGATTTTGGCCTGGAACACTATGGAGAATGTTTCCACTGCTTCTGATACTTCAGACATGTGAATCATCCCAAACATTCCAGCTTCTGTTCGCAAGGAATATTTAGAAACGTCTGTGTGCCAAATGAGGTCTCCTGGTTTAAATAAATCTTCCCTTTTCCGTTCATCACACCTTTCATTCCTTTCAGGAAAATGACGTTGAAGGGTTTCGTGAATGATAGCTTTCTGAACGTGATATCAGTTTGCATGGTGAGAATGATATCCTTACCCAACATGCGTTTACTGATATCATGTAAGTCTGTCACCTCAGCATCTTTAAGGCTTCCCTCCATCAAAAGACTATGGAATTCTGTCGCCGCAATTTTTATTACGAAAGGGTGCAGCAGCGGGATGTTCAAGATGACCTGGAAAGCTGCTGTTGGTGTTGTTCTCATAGCATTAGTGATCGACAGGCGGAAAACCCTATGTAGGCTTTCTAGTTGCTTTATATTACTGATTAGTTCAATCCTTGGCAACCAGATTGTTTATGCATATGCTATAATTGGTCTGATTATCATTGTATGTAACCAGTAAGTAATCTTGAGTTTTGAGTCTCAAGTGTTCCCTATTGCGCCTCTGCAGGCCGAGCAAGCCATCTTAGCTTCCTTTACTACAGCCAATACTATTGATGACAATGAAGCAAGGTAAAAAGATTAAGTGTGCGAATAATTCTAATTACTACCCGACTCTCACCTGATCATAATCAAAAACTATTATCTCGAAATCTAAGTCAGTGAAAATTTCACTTATTGATTTAGTAAGTATGTGTTTAGATAATAGAATTTTAATAAAATTATAATATTTTTTTTATCCTTGAAAAAATGCGGAGTGATTCTAATTCCGATTTTAAAAAAATCAGAATTCAACTAATGAAATAGCAAAAAAATCGAAAGTTTATTTCACTGAAGTTATTTAGTTAAAATATTGACTAATTCTCTAGTCATTTCGGTTACTCGATCGAAATCAACACATTATGCACATTATACAGCTCTGAATCAATTCGTATATTTTCACTAAGTATTTACTAGTTTCCTACTATTGAATTAGTAAATATTTTGAATGATTCAATGAGGAATTTTCTACACCCATTTTTTCATGACCTGTCATTGTACATCTTCGGAGTGCACCAGGCTCAACACAATACATTTTCCTCAAGTAAGTTAAGTTCTGAATAGTTCTTCATTTAGAAGTTAGCTTCCACGAGGAACATGTATACGCCTGGTGCACACGAAAGGCGTTTTACAATGAGGGGTCATCCTGGTATGAATTGGGGCACCACCAATTTTCATTTAGAACTCAATTTCCTCGAAGAAGAATGAAACGTTGCACCTAATAAAATTTCACCTCCTCGAAGTATTTGGGCACTTAATGCAACCGGAATGTATTAGGAGGACTATTGAGACCTCCGAAAATCCATCGAGGGGCAGGGGTAAAGATGATATAGCGTTTCCTCGAAATTTACTGGGTCCATTACAGGCTGGAATTTTTAGCATGAAAGTTAGTGTAATTCTCACGAATTGTCAGCGGAATTTTCAACTGTAAATTCCCGTAGAACTTCCCTGGAATACTTTCCGGGGAATCTTTCCGCCTGGGATGTTCTCTCGATTTCATGATTCTTCCAAATTGTTAGGGACACTATTCTAGATTTGGCATTGACTTGATCGCTAGAGTAAAAAGTGATGATTTTTTTCAGCAAAGCCTTCGTTGTACGTTGTATTAATAATAGTATATTAATGAGTAATACTAGTAAGTGAGAAGTTAGTAAAAGTAAAAAGTAAAAATAAGTAAAAGTAAGTAAAAAAAAGAAATTTCTAGTACAAAAAAATTTTGTGATACTTACCTATTTGCTTGACACTGCCTCAATGTTATTATTGTATTATAGTAAATTATATCATATTATGGTATATCACACTTACTCGGAAGATGAGGGAAAACCATGTAGGTAAAGAGCAGAATGACGATTTTCGTTGTTGCAAGACGGAGACAACGATAGGGAACTGGAAACTAATTTTTGAAGGATTTTGTGAACGGCAACTCTTGAATTTTCGGAATATATTCACTAATAAATGAAGCAGTATCTGCTCACACAGCTTCATTATTTGAAAGGAATAGAAAGACGAAGGCTGTTTGTTCGTGATCTTAGAAATTTGCATATCTGAAAGGCTTATTATCCATAGGACCTCCAGTTATATTCAAATCTGCAGCTTGTTATGAGTTCGAATTTCAAAACGTTTTCGAAAAACGCAACTTAGATAGTATCGTACAATCCTACAAACTACCTTAAACAGTCCCATGCCCATAGCACATGTGTAAACCCATCCCAATTCAACCCATGTCTATATTTTTATTTGAAATTATTACTGCGAAAACTTAGAAGTATTGATAGAATGATAATAATCCTATAGGAAAAAGGTTATAAGAATATCAGTTTCAGTTAAATTTCAGTATTAAGCTCTTTATGCTATTGAATACGCTTTGAGACTAAGGAAAGAATTTCACCAACACGAAATCCATACTAGGGTGGTCCAAAAATACATTAGAAATTTTTTTTTCTGAATTTTCATGCTTGTCCCCAATCTCCCATGAATTTGCTCGAATCCTCAGAAAAACGAATACGTATTTTTTCGAAGAAGGATGACATTTAGAGGTTCTGCAAGTCCCATAAAGTTTAACACGTCTTTCTCATGAGAAAAAAGGACGTTTTTGTAAATTTTATTCAGAATCGTGAATATTAGGTATTATGAATTTATATATGTATATTATCATCGATGAACACATGTTTAAGTTTCAATCTCTTACGCCTACACCTGCTCAAATCTAAGATGCACAGCTGTACAATTTTGACATCTCTACCATACCATACCATTCTACCGATGCTAATGGAACTTTGATGCATACAAATTACCACCACATCTGAATCCCCTTGGCATCTTGGGGGGGACTTACAACGCATATGGAATTTTGTGTTAGAACGTATAGTATGTAGATATCTCATATTCTATTTTTAGAAAAGTTCCCCCATGACAAGCGGACGCTTAGTTTCTCATAACGATATAAATTACCACAACATCTAGACCCCCTTGGCATCTTGGAAGGGATAACATGCGCTTCGGCAACAGCGCCACCTTACTAAGATGGACATATCTATGATCTTTGATATTGATTGGCTATTCCAATTCACGCGGATTTACCACTACAATTAAATCTACATACCCCCTTGGCATCTTGGTAGGGGTTAAAATGATTCCGCTACTGCGCTACGCTCCAAAAAAGGATATCTAAAATCTTCGATATTGATTGGCTATTCCAATTCACACAGACTCACCACTACAACTAAAATTACGTACCCCTACTTTCAATACCACTTAACCCCATGGGTACTCAAAGAGGGGTTCTGTGTATGAATACAGCGGATTCTGAAGCAGTAGTCAGACAGCCAACATAATTGCCAGTCAGACAACACCATCACCAGTCTGCATCTACTTCTCTTCGAATACTCCAACCCTGACTCGTCGAAAGTACCCCTTTTGAAACCAGTTTAAGGTCTCTCCTTGTCTATGGTCCTTTACCAATTAATCCATTATCTCACCCTCTCACTCTTACTTCCGAACCAAATAGTCGGCCCGTCAACACATCAGGATCGCACATTTTCCAGTATTTTGGAACATTGACATCTGGACGCCGAAGACACATCAATTACACAGCTCCACAAAAAAAAAGTTGTCAGCCCCAGAAACCAGAATAGGTTTAACCTACGTTTTTGAGGTCGCTCAATCCGAATCCGGAGCCGGTTTGGCTCCATCACATCACATTTCGTCCCTAACCTCGAAGAACATGAAAAATTGCTGATTTCAGGTAAAACATGATTCCCGTCCATGAAAAGTGGTCATGTTCTATATTTTCGAGGTCGCTGAGTACGAATACGGAATTGTAGTGGTTTTATGACGTCACACTTCGTCCCTAACCTCAAAAAAACACAGCAAATTGGTAATTTTATGTAAAACATGCATTTTTTCAATGCAAAGTTGTCATATCCTACGTTTTCGATGTCGCTAAGTACAAATCCCAAGTCGGTTCGGTACCACGGTCCCAGCATTCAATCTCTGATACGCGACTTCGAAAAAACTTTGAATCCAGCAGATCAGACTCCACTTGACCGATTTCTTGCTTAGCGGAAATTGAAAGCTAGTCGAAAATCAGTTGAAGCTGTCGAGAGCATTATCCAGAACGACAGTTAGAACCAGCATTTTGCACGTTCTTGCACTACATCATTATATGTTTGATCCCACAGTGATATCAGGTGATGCATGCATCTTTGTTATTTTGATAATGCTGAACGACATTTTCTCTCAGTATGATCTTGTTGCTTGGACGAGTGACGAAATACTGCTACTCTGACAGCTTCTGTGAACGATGACAACTGCCCTGAAAACGGTATGTCATTATACATTTTAACCTCTATTTATAATTAATTATTTACTCAGACGTATAACATCACACTTTACCATCGATTAATAATTACTTAAACTTGTAGTAAAAATCTTTTGGAAAATTGGCTGATTGTGCATTTTTCATCAGCTACATATTATATGCAACAAAACAGACGACAGGACTATTTTCGAAAGTCTAACCATCATAATTTTATTGTGAACGAGGGGGCACCAAATCATTAGCATCCCCAATTTAGCCTCCTCCCTCCTGAAGGTGAAAAAATTGAATTTTTCAAAAATAATTTGCTAGGCTGTTTTCTTGGTCATAGTATTTTCTCATTTCCTCTGCAAGAGTTTCTTATTGTTCTCCATGAAGTATGTTTTGTTTAGTCATCAAAATCAGTTACACCTTTCAAAAAGAAGATTTTCAAAATGTTTTTCACGCGGCAAGTCTCCCTGCGGCATCCCCAGGATTCATCTCTGGAAGTCTTCTTCCAAAGTGGGAAAAGTTCTGAAAGTCTCCCGAACCTAATTGCCACATCTGTGGCTTATCTCCCAGCTGCAAGCCTCCATGCGGCATGTCTTGCCCTAAAAAGTTGCCCTAAAGAACTCGTGACAAAGGAGGTTCTATAAATATGACTCGAATGTTTTTGATCATGCAAACAAATTCTAATTTGGAGATTCTTACCCTTATGCACTTCAGAAAAAATGAGTTTGTCCATTAAGAAAAATTGTGGCAAAAAAATATGTTTTTTTTTCTAATTCGACAAATAAAACAGATTGGATAAAGAAGGAAGAAAAATTATATATAATTATTTATCAAATAAAAAAAATATATAACACAAAAATAATTCTAAAAGTACTGTTGGCTTCTACCTATGGCGTGGGTCAACAGAAATGGCCATGAGGGTAGCATTTATTCACATGCTACATTTTTTACTTGGAATTCCTTTGCTCTCACTGCTGTTGAAATCTACACAAAGGGTAGAATTCACGAATTAACGACCATATAAAGTATTGGGCGTTTATGTCTGTTGAAACTACTAAACTTCACTTCACTTTGCAACAAATATACCAGATAAGTTCACAAAAACAACAAGATTTTTTCCTTTTCAGAATTATTCATGACGTTCAAGGTTGTATGAATATTTCAAAAATGATTCTAAGCATAAAAAGCAATTTTAGGTAGCTTTCGACGTTCACGGAATCCAGATGAGATATACATGTAAATAAAATTTTATAAAAAAAATATGTACATATGTTCATTCGAATTCGACAAACAAATGAGGTCGAAGTAATTTGACAAAAAAGTCATCCATCGATATTGGCCAAAGTATAACAGATAATTTAAATGCATTTTTGTGTCTTTTTATTTAAAAGTTTGTGATCTAAACATTTGATAAAAGCACTCAGTTTTTAATTTGAGCTTTTTAAAACTTCTCTAAAATTGGTTCAGAATGTCGATTTGGAATACTACATTTGAATGAGCGGTCATTATGATGACCATCATTATAAGGGCACACAAAAAAGTGAGTCATGCCCAGATGATTTATGATATTTTTTTAATCTGGTGACTTTCAATCATCATACATCATGTTAATATGAATCAAATTTTTGATTTTCTGACATCATGAATCGACATTTCCATTCATGCTCCCGGAAGACATGGAAAATCATTTAAGATTTCGAGTAATTAAAGGTTTTGCGAATTGGCTAGGGAATACCCTTCTTTTATCATTCACTTCATGAAAAATGTTCAAACGTTATGTTGATTCATTTCTTGTGAAAACCAACTCAGTTTAACGTCCTCTACATTTTCCAATATTTTTCTCGGTAGGGTAAACATTTTTCTTTTGAGATACCTATTTATTCAGTATCGGTGATAACATTTTGAAAAGTGATAATTAGTTATGTTTTCTACGAATCCCAGCCAGGCTAAAAACTATATTATATTAATAATTTTATTTTATACTTTTGAAACTCATATGATAGTATAATAGGTACATATTATCGAGAATAACATTTTGTTTCCTACAAAGTTTTGCTTAAACGCTTCGCCCCTATATCTCAACACTGGTAGTTAACCCTGGGTTCTACCTACTCACTTTTTACAAACTTAAGTCTGATTCATATACAAAAGAATATACGAAATATTTCTCAAAAGCTTCATTTTAATGTCACAAAAATAAACATATTAGCATCATTCTTTTTAAAATCGCCCGCCATCCCCAGACTATTCCTCATTTTGGACCTATGCTTACGTCCGTTCCTGGACGACCCAAAAGGCTAAAAATAATAGGATATATTTTTTAAATTCATGGATAAAAATCAATTATAAACTTCAATATTGAAATATCAAAGTTTTTATTTCACAGATACAGATGGAATTTTTGGGAAACTTACCACGACAAAATCGCCTTACAAGTCCATTGAATAGGAGCTTGTACAATTGCTGTTCCTTGTCTTCTCGTAATGCAGACTTTATCGACCGAATTTCCCGATAGTGATTTAATTTTGCTACCTTGCATACACGTCGGGTCTGAAAAATTTGCTCCTGGTAGTATATGAGCCTCAGTTTTCTTTTTTGATTCTGTAAGCACTGCACCATAAGCTTTAATTGATGCATTCCTCTCTTTATCGGCACGTTGGTGCATTACATGGCAAGAAGAACTGTACTGCTTTTTTAGAACTATATGACTAGGTTCCAGTATTACTCCTTCTTCATTGCCCAAAATGTTGTGAGAGCAACCTATTAGTTACAAAATTAAGGAATGAGTGATAAAATAGCCAACTTTAATTTGAATTCAGTTTAGAGATAACATATGGCAATCACAATCAATCCGAATTCATTCAAACAAAAGAAATCTTTCCCAATCGTAAATTTAAAAATCAATTCTATAAAAGTTCAATTAGAGTTAGCTTAATTTCGAATGTGAGTTATTTATCGCTTCTATCAAAATGTTCTTAGATTACCCGAAAAATACAGAAAAAATCTTTGGAAATTTGGCTGATTGTGAATATTATATCAGTTACATATAGTAGAGTATCAAAAGTTGTTTTTAAATTTTCAGAAATAAAAATTCAGCTATGTATATGGTACCATCATGAAAATTTCTGAAAAACACACAACGAAGTGGACAATCTGAGAATGATTCTTGTTAAAAATATAAAAATGGCAAGCTTGACCCTAAAACATTTCTTTCAAATTGTTTTCCTTCGTTCTTTTCATCAAGACAAGATGAAATACTGAATGCACACAAAATGGCTTACCGCGGATTTGGCTTAAACCTAACAATTTTGTATAAAAAGCCATTTTGTGAACATTTAGTACGGGGTCCCTTAAAAAATTTCCTTCAAATAGTCTTATTGTTGTTCATAACACATTTTTTCAGACTTTCAGGTTTGAAAAAAATACCAAAGCTAATGTTTTTGAATTCCGAGAAATCTATTCTGATGAGAGATGCGTTAAAAATAACCGAATTTGTGGATAATTCAAAAACGGGATGTATTCAGAATCGTTGATCTGCAGGTTTCGCAGAACTACTGTTGTCTATTTCATTTTTAGAGTATTGGCTGCGGATTTTCTTAACTTTCTTTCACTTGAGAACAAGCGTATTGTAAATAATTAACAATGATTTGCGAATTATATATTTTATACTTATAGATAATGAATAATGAAAACAGAAGATTTGAACACTTCATTTTCTATCGTTTCCTTTGCTACTAAAAGCGAAAATTATTTTTTAGATAGAGCTAAATGATTTCCTTCTAGGAAGTGACTTCCTATTTTTTAGAGACGATTAACACGATTATAAGAACCTACTGAGGTAATCTACACAGAGAAAACAATCTACGAATGAAACACTATACAAGCTGTTGCGCGGTTATGCCTGACGAAATTATTAAATTTTACTTTTGCAATAATTTGTGTATATGTTATCAGAGAGCTTCCTGAATATTGAATATACAAAAGTTTCTGAGCATGGGAAAAATTGTTAACATCCGGAAAGAATTTGTCTTCATTATCTGATTCTATTACAGCAAAAGTGTTTTATTGCTTCTGATAACAGATGAACGCAAGCGACGAATTTTGGACTCCTAGCTTCGCAAGAATTTCTATCACACGAGTGAATATTTTTTATTGTCACTCGTCAATTATGTAATATATGTTCGCGATCTGGTTATGAATTTGAAGAGTAGATTCACTCTTGAATTTGATTTCTCAAAATTTTTAGGAAGGTTTTTTTAGAGTTGGCAATAAGTTGAACGCAAGATTTCAAAATTACGAATTTGCTAGAAGAACACTTGAGTTTGAGCTAAACGTTTTTTGACTCGTTCGTTAAAATAATTTCAGCATAGGCAGATTCAAGGAGAAATTTTCTAAACATTTGAAATGTTATTGTCATTTGTACAATTATTTATTTATTTTTTATTATTTTATTATTCATTATTATTTAATCAGTTTACTCCATGCCAAAAAAAAGCCATCTGCCTAATAGAAGTTCAAAACTTAACGAGGTTAATCAATGAGTATTTCAATTCGCGAATTACCACTTATGCTTGTGCTGTCAAAATGTACACTTTATTGACCAACTTTCACGATAATGATTTTCTACATTTAAAATTGCTTTTATTTAACTTTGCTATTATATTTATATTGTAACATGGATTTAGAAAAAAACTCACGTATTTGTGAGAAAAACTTTTCGGAATCTCGCCGAAGCCAAACCTAACCTCGAAAGTCACGCGAACAGAATGAGTAGTAAATTAGCCGTCAAGCCTGGATCCCAGCCTAGAATAATGAGTAGAATGAGTAATTTTGTTGAAAGATTGTTCACCTTGCCTTCCAGATGAACCCAAGTTAATTTAAATCAAAAAGAAAGAATTGGCAACGAACTTGAAATGTTTTGAGACAGTATCGAGACGGTTGTCGCGAGGCGGAGACTCAGCGAAGGACGTCGAAGAAGACGACCACTCATAATTCGATTCCCAGAATTCAGCTCGAACCGAAGGAGAACCGTCACGGAAAACTGATGCCCGGAAAACTGATGCACGAAAAAATGAAAACTTGTCAACAACATTGCGGACGATACTTAGGATTGAGGGGTTGAAAACTCGACATGAAGTTCGTAATTGGGAAGAAGGCGAGCTCGTGACGCAACGATATCGTCGCCGTCTGCGGGAGGACAGCACCAGCGAGCCGCCTATATCGAGACGTCCAGATACTTCAAACGGGACAATGGGAAACTCGACAGCCCGATGGCGAGGCCCAATCAGGACGACGGCGACCACACCGAGGCACCAACTGGTGGATCCAAGCCGTGGGACCTCTTTCGTGCCCCATGGCCAATCAACGTTGTAGATACGAAGAGTCACGAGGGCTCTATGGGAAGGAGAAAGACGACGAGCAAGCAGACGGTTTCCTGGCACTGTGAATCTTGGCTTGGCTGGTGACACTAGTATCTCCGACGGCGGGCGAATTTTCTCGGGACCTCTTCCCCAAATTGAATTTTCACAGGATCGACGATAGCCCGGAATGGACCGAGATTGGAAAATCGAGTTGGTGCTGGGGCTGCAAGGTTAGTGACTGTCATTTTCCGCATATTTGCTCTGAACTCACAAGTCTCATTTTGCCACGCACGCGGTCTCGGCCGCAAGGGTCCGCGTACGGAAATGTGTGAAATTCTTTCTAGCTTGGGACGCTCGAGACCCTCTTGCCGGGAGAAAAGTGTTATCTCTAATCGCTGTAGCGTTGATCTAAATAAACTCGTTGAATTATGATTCTCGCGAAAGAAAATGTTACGGAAAATCAATACGTGAATTACGTAAGTTTCTTTACTAAAGTGAGAAGATGTAAAACGTGCGGATGAGCCCTCGTTTGATTTTGAATTTTTATTATTTTATTGTGAAAGGTCGGATCCGAATAATACGTAATTTGTTTGTCAAAATAAATGTCAATAAGGTGAATTTGCGTGTGGTTTATTACGACACACCAGTGTTTCTCTCTTTCCCTCATGCATTCTCACTCCCTCTCATGCTGCAGGGTGAGCTTGCCAACCTACCAACTAGTGACAGGGTCAGGTCCAGGCAGGCTCGGGCAGAGATAGTTCTGCCTGGCGCCCGGAAATAAGAAAACAGCGAGCTTCGTGGCTTGTTCGCGAGTCTAAAGTGTGGGACTCGCGATTATAATTATTCCGAGGAGTGTCACAGGGGAGTAGGTAAGAAATCGCCATTTTTGTGAACCGCGTTGCCTTCCTGAACTATTCCTTGGTGAGGCGACAATTTTATATTTTGGAAAAACCCTGTTACAAATTTGGCGCCCAACACAGAGGGCCGTCACGGAGTAGGAGAGACTAGGGAAACTGGAGTGTCTATAGTGTAGCAGGGACAGCGAACAGAGACTTCAAAGATTTTTTTTCTCTTTCTGCTTTGCGTATGGCTTATATTAATTTTTTTTAAGTGGCTTGGCTCTTGCTTCTGGGTTGTGTAATAACAATAATATGAAATTTAAAGTTTATTAAACAAATGAAAAAGAAGTAGAGGAACCTGTCCTATCTCCTACCTGGTAAGAATAATGAAGTTTGATCCCTAGATCAGGAGAAATTTATTTTTAGAGAATTCCCTGGATTATTCTTAGCAGTTTTCGTTCTTTTGCAAAGAAAGGCAATACAACAATTCGCGTTATTTCCGAAAATCAAGAAGGCTTCGGTTAGTTTCGGGAATATCAGAGAACTTTTACAAGCCTGGTAATTTTTTGGAGTATAAGAGAATTTACGGACACTTGTTGGAATTCTCGGAAGTTTAAGGAAATTTTCAGTCGTTTGAGAATTTTCCGGAAGTTTAAGAAAACTTCCGGAAAATTAAAGCAATTTTTTTATTTTTTTGGGAAGTTTCATTCGTTATTTTCATCGGAATTTTTCGTTGATTTTAGGGAGATTTTTCGAAACTAATGGACTTTTCGAGGTTTTCGAATGAAACTCGACGGAAGTTGTTTTTTTAGTTTCACCGGGACTCGAGCCTCTATTCGGCCGACATCGATCGTATAGGCCGATTAAAGATATTACAAGGAATTTAAAATCTTATTTTGGAGCGCGCATGATATACCGGAATTGTTTTTTTTAGTTTTCTTTTTTTTTTGTTGCGGTCAATTTCGATCTAACTCAGGGCCATGGACTACAGCGACCCAATGGGTAAGGAGTCATTACGTTCGGACAACAGGTAGGATCCCGCGAGCTTAGAAAACCAAGCGTTAACCGAGGAGAAAGTCCTTGACCGTGAGGCGTTATTACCGCTACCGGTAGATCAAAAGAGGCGATTTCGGGTCAGCCTGGGCGGAATCATGGCTCGACTACCGGATTGGGCGAATGATCTACCTGGAGACGCTTCGCGAGCGATCGCGTGTAAATTGGGAGTGAATGCGAGTGGGGTTAATGAAGTATTTCGCGCACGTTTGGGGCGATACTTCGCGCGTCGAGGGGGGGCCAGACCGTACCCTGGTACCCGGAAGACGACAACCCCCAGGAACAGGGACGACAGGGCACGGGTACTGACGAGACAACGATCGGTCCACAGGGGAGTACAAGGCACCGTATCGAGTTCCACCTACCATTTGCCATGTTCGAGACGACCCCCCATGGGCATCGACTTTGGCCAGGGGTCGGGGGAGACTATCTTTCTGGTAATGCGGAATCAGCGACCTATACACCATCTTCCACTAAAGACATATGGAGTGGGGGAGGGGAAGCAGCAATACCGCATACTCGGGTAGAGATACTGGTTGAGTGGAATGCGAGAAGCGCGATCGTGGAGGACTCTCGTTTCACGAATGTCAATACAAGGCCTCGTGGAACCACACCTATGATAGCGAGAGAGAGGAACTGTTTGACGTATCCCGACATTTCGCTCTTTAGTTTCACGGGGAAGCACAGTGCTCCACCAGTACGAACTGGAAACCAGGAGGTCGGAAGGCCCCGGATGGGCTCAGGGATTGCCGGCATTAGACAGGGAGTGTCAGACGTCATTGCCGCGAAGTCATTGCGTGACCACATCCTGGGTAAGTGGACCTATCGGTCGAACCGGAGTTCATGCCAATAGAACGTGAAGAGCGCCGAATGGATCGCACTACTCAACACTATCCAGCTACAAGCCTCTCCGCCCAAATGAACCCGACCTTGGCACGGGAGGGAGAGGACGAGCAGGGATGGACGGCGCAAATAAGGGGCACATCGGGAAAATATAACACATACGCGCCCCTGGATTTTACAGAACCAATGGAGACGAAGGATCGACCGTGCTCCGCAGGGTTAAGAGGGCAAGACCCTCCAACGCTATATCGAAACGCAAGTTTCGATCCTGCGCAAGGCATGGACCGACGTGATCCAATGACAAAGCTATTTCGGGATGGGCCGTACCACGATACATGGAGGCAAGCAGAAGGACAGAGTCGCGTACAGCAGGGAGGGTATTCCTACGGTTGGGAAGAAAGACCGAGACGCAGAAGCAATACGTGGGGAAACGCGCTTGGGCCGGGGGATCCGCTGGAATTTGAACCGGCAGCCGGTACGAGTCACGGTTATGCTCAGGGATGGGGGCGAGGCCCCACGAGAAGTGTGGATAATTTCTTGTGAAGGGTAGAGGAAGGCAGAGCTGCCTCTTTTCTCACGGACGAGGAATTGTTGGTCGCGATGCCTTTTCTGTTAAAGGATATTATGTGGCACTCGCTCCGTCAGAACCGGTGAAGACAGAACACGAAAGACCAGTGCAAACGGCATTTTCAAACCCGCTTCGGGGATCCCTTCTACCAGGAAAGGTTGGAAGAGCAAATCCTCTCACGCAGGCAAGGTCAAGAAAAACCGGTGGCAGATTACCTGACCTGCATGTATGAGCTCTATCAATTATCGACAAGGCCTATAGATTTCGAGATCCAGATGAACAGGGTATTCACGAGTTTCAGATCCGACTTTAGGAGGGCTATCAGACGTTACAAATTCACAGACTATAACGGTCTGGTGGTCCTGACGGCGGAATACGAACGCGTAATAGAAACGCAGGGTGAGGACCCAGCTCCACCACCCCCAGAAAAGTCCCTTATTCCGGTGTACGCCTACCATGGGAAGGGGACACAGCCTAGAAATAAGAGTTCTGTGGCCGCTATCATCCCGACCTTAGCTGATAGCGATACCACACAGAATAAGTCAGAGTTAGCGCAGTTGATTAAGGTGCTTATTGCGGCCGTAGGAACTGATAAGCGGAGATTAACCGCGAACTCGCGTAAAGACGAACCCTCGAACATGCCAAAGTTGCAGGGAACCAAAAAGCGGAATGATAAGGGCATTCTGGACACAAGAAGCCAAACAAAATCGTCGAAGGAAAATTCCGCACTGGCCCGGAAAGCAGGTCCAGGGACATCCACCTCAGGAAAACAGTGGAAGAAAACGGTTGTGGGATGTTGGAACTGCCGACAAAAGGGTCACTTTCAAATAGGATGCCCGAAGAACCGAAGTCGTGATTATTGTCGTCGATGTGGCAAGAAAGAAGTGACCACTTAAGAGTGCAAACTGTTCGGGCATTGTCCGGAAAACAGAAAAAAGGAGAAAGCTTGAGGGTAAACGCTCCTCCCTCTAGTCCCGGATTGACCCCACAGGACGACAGGCACTACCCGGAATAAAATAGGCTTGAGTTGACGGAACCAGAAGTAGAGAGGATAGCCTATGGGGCGACTTCCGCTCAAGTAGGCACCCCGTCAACATCAGCGAACGACATTCCGGTCACCCGCATAGTAGAAACCGAAGATACCATCATTCTTAACACAAGAACGAGGGTGAGAGAGAAACAAAATCCCTGGCAAGAGAACCAGGTGATATGAGCCATGTTAAAGTAAAACGAACCACCGGCGGTATCACCAGGAAAAGGCCCATCGCTACCGCTGCGATCTGAAGTGAAGGAGCCTCCAAAGGAGGACAGGGGGTTCAACTTGCGAATCTATACGACTGCCCGAATAAGTTATACCCCTAAGGTCCTCGCTTTGATCGATGGCGGTGCATCCCGAACGGTGATGGGAGACACTGGCTTGGTCATAGCAGAACGATACAAGACCACACTGTACATGGCACCGAGCCGGGCAGTTATGACTGCTGACGGTACCGCCAGCCAGGTCCAGGCCACGTGTTATCTTCCCATCGAAATTGACAGTGTTTCGCGAATTATGAAGATCCATATCGTCCCGAGAATGGGTGAACAGGTTTTCTTGGGCATGGAGTTCATCCATACATTCAGAATCGTACACAATGGTAGAAAACGAAATTGGTGTATGCAGGACTACCCTGAAACGGTTCACCATTATACAAAGGAAGGTACTGGGTACCGTAGTAATGGCCCGAAAAGCAGATGGCACATATCGCTTCTGCATGGACTACCGTAGGCTCAATAAGGTCGCTAAGAAGGACGCGTAGCCTTTGCCGAAAATGGATATGATTCTTGAGCAACTTCGAGCGGCGAAGTATATTACGACTTCAGATTTGAAGTGGGGGTATCACCAGGTCCCGATGGCTGGAGATAGTAGGGAGTACACAGCTCTCACCGTTCCGGGAATGGGTCTTTTTCAGTTCACGCGTATGCGTTTCGGACTATCAGGAGAACCGGCGACGTTTCAGCGCCTAGTGGACTCCCTCATAGGGCCTGACATGAAACCTAACGTCTACGCAAATCTCGATGACATATTCATCGTGAACAAGACATTTATGGATCACAAGAAATGGGTGGCTCGAGTCGCAAACCTCTTACAGAGCGCCGGTTTGACGATGAAGCCAAAGAAATGGGAATTCGGGAGACTGACCGTTCGTTATCTCAGAATTATTGATAATAGAGATGGTCTCCAAGTAGATCCAGACAAAGTCGAGCAACTTTTCTCTTATCCTGCCCCAAGAACATTCAAAGAGCTGAGACGGTTATTGGAAATAGCGTCGTGGCACCGTCACTTCACACCTGACCTCGCGAGTGACGCAGAATCGCTCAATAAGTAACTACGAACATTGCGATGGCTACACAATCTTCATAACCCAACCGGTCGATTAACGCGTTGGGCACTTGACCTCCTCGAATACGATTTTAAAGTCGTACACCGGAAAGGAGCTTTGCCAAGTGCCAGATGCTCTTTCCCGGTGTAAGAGAAGGAAGTAGCAATTCCCGTAGCCGCCATAGAGCTGGTGGAGGATGAGTGGTATCGCAGACGACTGCGCGAGGTGGAAAAAACCCCAAGAAAATTCCATGGGTGGAAGATCGACGGCGGAATGTTGTACTAGTACCGCCCGCATCCGCTAGTTGTTCCGCTGATGGAAGATCTAGAAGCGTTGAAGTTGGTAGTTCCAGTCGAGAGATAACAGGAAGTCTTCGATGAAGTGCACAGCGATCCACAAGCCGTGCATCTGGGAATCGATAAAACCTACCGAACAGCCTCGGTTTAATACTACTGGCCAGGCATGTGCCGCGACATGTCTTTATGGCGACGCTTTTGCGACACCTGCCAAAGAATCAAAGCTGATCGAAGGCCAGCGGCATATTTCATAGGTCGTAGAGTCGTGCAACACCCACGGACCATGGTGGCTACAGACGTGATGGACCCCTGACCAAAGACGGCAATAGGCTTCGAATACCTGGCAATACTCGAGGACCTCTACACCGAGTGGGTGGAATTGGCGGCTATGAGGAGAGCGAACGCGAAGACTATTACCAAAGCTTTTGAGGATAATGTCTTGAACTGTTGGGGCGCTACGGAGGTGCTAGTGTCGGATAACGAAACGGCATACGTTAATCAAACGTTCCAGGGATTAACCGAGACTTACGGAATCCGACATTTGTGCACTTTCCTATACCACCCACAGTCGGATCCGGTGGAACGAGTGAATCGTGTCCTTAAAACAATGATTTTCGCGTACGTAGCAAAAGATCACTGACAATGGAACGCGTGTCTCAAGGACTTCAGTTTCGGCTACAACACGGCCGTATATAGCACCACAGGGGTTAGCCCAGCTTATTTGAACCTAGGTCGGGAATCACGTCCCTATAATAGCCTGTGCCAAAGATTTAAAGAACCAGGCGAGTTACTTCCACCAAATCAGCAAGAATGACGGCAACGAATTGTTGAACTGAAGGAGCTCCAGCACTTCGTCTCCTCACATCACGAAAAGGCGTATGACCGCCAGAAAGCAGGATACCATAAAAGGCGTCGTCATGCGTTGTTTAAAGGGGGAGGCAAAGTCATGCGCAAAGCTCAGGTCACATCATCAGCCCATAAACGGATAACGAAAGGATTTCGGGGAAAAAGGCAAGGACCGTAGGTCATAGTCCGTGTTTTGGAACCGTAAGTATACGAGTTGGGTACGGAAGACGGACAATTAGTAGAAAGGTTCCCAGTAAAACTGCTAGTCCCATATGACGGTGAGACCCTTCTAGAGAGAAGAGAGTGGTGGAATAGTAAAAAGTTACCTCTCCCCTAATAGCTACCCTCAAACCTTGCATGCCCAGGGTGCTGTAGAAATAAACAGGCTTTCTAGCATGAACCATGGGGCCCCACAGGGGTATTTTAAAACAAGTAAGATAAGAGCACAGTATTCACATAATGAAATCCCTCTCTTCCCACAGCCTCAGCGGAGTACCACAAGGAGGAGCATCACCGGGTTTGTTTGTTGATCCAGCGGCTGATCGGGCTGATGCGGCAGGAGGAGGGGGAGCCTCCACGATGGCTAGCCCTGGAAGGACCGACCCAGCGGGAAGCCCGGCGGCTGACGGGCCGAGGCAACCTGAACCCCCTAGGGAGGAGGTCGACGATCGCCCTACCGGGTCCGCCGACATCTGAGGGCGACAGACACGAAGACACTTCAGCAAGAGAAGGGAGCAATGAAGCAGTGGTCAGCCGGAAAAAACCGGCTTCAGAGGACAGCCTCACACTGAGGGAACCAGCAAGAGTGGCCAAGTACAAGTTTGACGCAGTCCAGTATGAAGCGGGGCCAAGCCGAAGAGCCCCAGAGCCCGGTATGTCAGGGCTGGAACTGGCGAAGACGAAGGTCCAGCTAGGTGGCGATTTCCTTTACCAAAAGAAGCGAGTTATACCACCCAAGTACGCCAGAGAGTGGGAACGCCGGCAGAAGGCGAGCCAAGAGGCCATAGCGATCGGTATTGCGGAGGCCCTGCGCGACCGTGAAGAAGCCGAGCGAAGGCGCCAGGAGGGGGCCGAGCGGAAGAGCCGCAAAGACGACGACCTGTGGCGCCGCGGCGAGTTGGAACGGAAGCGCCTGGTTGAAGAGGAGCGAAGGCGCCTGGTTGAAGCAGAGCGAAGGCGCCAAGAGGAGGACGAGCGCAGACGCCGGGAGGAACCTGGGCAGAGACGTCAAGGGGAGGAGAGAGAGGCCGCGCGGTTGGCTCAGGAAGGAGCCAGACCCTTGAGGCTTCGGTCGATCCGTTACCACGGGTAACGGCCAGACAGAACAGGGAGATGGGCACATCACCGACGAGGCCATTCGGAGTCGTGCCCAATCGCAGAGCTTTTGTCGGTTCTAGCGGTGAATCCACGGCCCGCGGCGTGCCAATGAATAGCGGCTGCTCAAACTGCGGAGGAAGAGGACATCGATCGAAGGAGTGCCCGATCCCTCGACGCCTTGCCTGAATAGACCGTTTCATTTTTCTTTGATTTTCTTATTTAGCTTCGAACATTCAGATTATTGAATTTGTAAGCCACAGTTGACGGGTAAGATACATTTCTATGTAAAGATTGTACAAGGTACATAAGATTAACATTTACATTTATTTATTTTGTACTGCCTGAACGGTTCAGTCTAGTGGATATACAAAGACTAATTTTTCATTCACAGCAAATTCATTGGTTGGTAGTCAGTAATTGAAGAAAGATGGAATTAATAAACCATACATAAAAACGAGTATTATGCATAAACAGTGAATTACTCGGTCAACTGCGCTAATATTATTTACGCTAAATATTAAGTTGTAACAAGATCAGGAAGATCATTAACACATTAATAAAGAGGGTGTCTCGATAACCGTTTTCTTTTATTTACCAGTGCTAAGAGTTAAGTTATCGATCTACCGCAACCACTATTCGATAGTCAATCCAGCACAGACTGGAGGGGATAATTTAGGGAAGTAGAACGGAGGTCGACATAAAAAATCTTTCCATTTGGTGATCCTTGATCAGTTAGGAACTTTGGTAGTAGGGATAATCCAGATTGCAAAATCGAGTTACGGTGGTACTCGAAGCAACAACCACGCAGTTTAAGGCTATTCGAGCTGGAGAACCCCTCAAATAAATTTCCTAACAGTTGCTTCTACTCTCTACGTAGGTTGTGAGACTTGAGACGCTAGCGGCGGAGCGGAAAGACGGTCACGTCGCGAGCAAGTGAAGCAGGTAGGCTTTGGCTAGGTCAGGAAGAGTTGAAACATGGTTTTAGGAAAAAACTCACGTATTTGTAAAAAAAAACTTTCCGGGATCTCGCCGAAGCCAAACCTAACCTCGAAAGTCACGCGAACGGAATGAGCAGTGAATTAGGCGTCAAGCCTGGATCCCAGCATAGAATAATAAGTAGAATAAGTAATTTTGTTAAGAGATTGCTTACCCTGAATTCCAGATGAACCCTAGTTTATTTAGATTAGGAAGAACCTCTTTTGTGCCCCATAGCCAATCAACGTTAGAGGGACGGAGAGTCACGAGGGCTCCATGGAAAGGAGCAAGGAGACGAGCGAGCAGACGATTTCCTGTCACTGTGAATCTTGGCTTGGCTGGTGACACCAGTATCTCCGACGGCGGGCGAATTTTCTCGGTACCTCTTTCCCAAATTGAATTTTCACAAGTTCGACGATAGCCCATCTTTGCTATGAACTCACAAGTCTCATTTTACCTCGCGCGCGTTTTCGACCGTATGAGTCCGCGTACGGAAGTGTGTAAATTTCCTTCTAGCTTGGGACGCTCGAGACCCTCTTGCCAGGAGAAAAGACTGTGAAACGTTCGGGCCACGTAGTTCGAGATCAGTTTGGTTGAGCCGAGTGTTCTTCTATATTCAAATGTAAGTTAGGTGAATTCGCATATTCGAATAGGTGGTTGATTACGACACACCAGTGTTTTTCTCTCTCCGTCATGCTCTCTCACTCCCTCTCATGCTGCATGGTGAGCTAGCCAACCTACCAACTAGTGACAGGGTCGCGTCCAGCGAGCCTCGGGCAGAGATAGTTCTGTCTGGCGCCCGGAAATAAGAAAACAATGAGCTTCATGTGTTGTTCGCGGGTCTAACGTGTGAGACGCTCGAACTTAATTATTCCGAGGAGTGTCACAAGGGAATAGTTGAGGAATCGCCATTTTTGTAAACCGAGTTTTTTTCCTGAACTGTTCCCTGGTCAGGCGGCAATTTTATATTTAGGGAATAACCCCGTTACAATATATATAACATTGCTAATTTGTGAAGAATTTCATGGTGTTAAAGGGCTCTAAGTTTGATAGAGTGATGGGTGCATGTTAGAATTGCGTTAACTTGTTCGAAAATATTCTATGCCTAAATTGAATATTACTACATGAAATTGTTAAAAGAATGATTATTAGGACAGGGAATTTCAACAAATATTCGAAATCGTGAGGTTGTGAGGCGTGGCCATGGGTGTGATTTACCGCGGTTCTACTGGAAGCCGGTGTCATT
>JAUMHM010109922.1:0-21608 GCA_032362435.1 Melikaiella ostensackeni
AGAATAAAGCCAATTTTTCATTCAAAATATCGTTTTTTCATTGTCAGGCCGAAGACTTTTCAGCCCATGTAGTAAATCAAAGAAATCAAACAAAGAGAAGTTCCATTTCTCTTCGGTACGAAAGTGATTTTTTGTGCAAAGCTGGACAAGTCGTTTGCGAAAAACATTTTTAGGAGACTGATATTGTTTGGGGGTGTCACGTCCCGAGCAAAAGACGAGGGTAGTTTGGAGAATTGAGAAAGAGAGAGAACAGTGTTGCTGATTACGTCAGGTTGGTAAGGCCTGACAAATTATTTGTTTGTGGCTTCGTTGTCATTCACAACCCTATGTGAATTGCGTTGAAATAGTGTTCAAGATGAAGAAAGGGGTAGTTAAGATAACAGATGTTTTATTTAAAGGTAAAGAAAAGATTATTCAGTTACATAAACTTGACTCACGCCTACCTTCCTATTCCAGAAAGGGCAAGAGAGGTTGTCTTGTCGATTGTATCTCCGTATATTATGCAGAGCAGCGACGGAACTCTTCCGGTTGTTGGTGTGAGTGACTTGGAAGTGACTAAAATAGTGAAAAGGTGCAAAAGCACTGTTCACTAGAGTTAGAGCGATACACGGTCCTAAACAGCTATCGAATCCACTCTTGAGTTCTTTTCACGGACGTTAAACACAGCGGACTTTATCCGGATTAGACTCATACGACTAATAGTGGTGAGTAAGGGTATCACATTACTGATGCTTCCGGTCGTCGATTGTTTACCGTGGTGGTTATTAATAGCGCGCCTCTACCCTCGACCTTTCAGGAATATGTATTCTATATGATAATCTTAACTAAAGGCACCGTACTTAGTCAGACGCTCGTGGTAACAGCATGGCCTCACTATGTACATGTTGTTTCGCTTACGCCTTACATGATGTACATTATCAGACGACTGACATGTGGTAAGCGTCAATGAAATTCTCACGGTAGTTGAAATACATGTATATACTTATATTCCTTGTACTTAGACTTAACTTTGAAATTGTTATTGTTTAAAACATTAGGTTTATTAGTACATTCACATGATAATAATTACAAGCATGATTATCTTATGTCGGTAGATTCCGTTATTGGATTCTTTCATATACCAAGCTTCGCTAAGTCATCATTAATCACCGGATCTTTTATCTACCCATGGTAATACGCTTTGATTATCTTGTAGTTTCTATTTTATCGGCTCTAGTACAATTACCGTAATTAGATTCAAACTCAGAGAAAACTCGGTAAAGCGCTTGCTTATAGTTGATGGCGTTTGTCTGTATTACGTGAGGTAAGGTAGTTTGTACCTAGGTAGGTGTTACATAAAATTTTGTAGAATTTTGGGACGTAACATGGAGAAACAGTTTTTAGCTCCTGATGGAAGCGTTATGCTAGCAAGTGGTTCAATTTTTATGGTGAAATTTTGTAAATATAATAACATAACTTCTACTCAAGTTTCATAGGTTGATTTTAATTTTTTTAGATTTTTGGTCAATACAGGTAATAAAGGAACATCAATGTAAAAATGTATTCATCCTTTAGTACCCATAGAAGTATAGTACACAATCGCAAGACAATAAAAAACACAAAATTTTATACAAAATTACTGAGAAAAACTGTCGAGATTTTTTAATTTACAGGTGGTTTGTATATTGCCATCATTTATTTAGCTCTTTCGAACCTGTCGACTCACAGTTTCAATATATTTTAAAATTGAAAAATAATAAAAAACAGAATTTTATAAACAATAAGAATGAAAATCATAAGAAACAATAATTCCTACAAAATCTATGGAGTACAAACTTGTTATTTATTTTATATTTTTCTTCAAAAAAGAATAGATAATATAGGGTGCCTTTTCACGGAGCTCAATTACGGAGTTAAAAAATTATTTACATATAAACAATCACAACCACCATCAGTTTCGTTTCTTTCCCCCAAGTTTTGCTTTTTTTAAAATTAATTTTTACAGGAAAGAATCGAGTAAAAAATTCAATGGTTATATTTATCTAAATTAAATTAATTAGTTTCTGACTTTTCTTGAAAAATAAATTTGGAACATCAACAAATTTTGAGGCGAGAAACGAAGTCGATAGGAGTAATAATGATTTAGAAATCAATTTTGAAATGTCGAAATTTTGCTCCGTGAAAAGGTAAATATATTCAGTATCAAATAATAAATATATTACCTGACAAACTCACTGAAGTCACTAGGATAGTGCTGGACAGAAGAACTAAGCAATTTGGATTGTGAATTAGTCTCGAGAGACTTTGAAAACCGTTAAAATTTCGTCAAAAATGAAAAAATTTAGTGCGCTTTGCAATGATTGCAATCCAAATATATCGAGTGAAGATCGCAGCGCCACAGTTTGTTATTTCCGCCGCAGGCACGAAATTTTACAATGACGTGACATACCCCTGATCCTACTAGACCCGAAAATATACATTCATGTCAAAGATGAGCTCAAACAAAGTATTCTGAAGCAGGAAAGCGTTTTAATTTTTTTTGACGTGATGAGTTATACGGTGAGCGTTCTAGCTCGCGTAAAAATTTGATTTTATGAATTACTGTAAAGAAGGGTGCTAATAAAGCCGTTTATTGGCCCCAGATGAAATTGCTCCATATCGTATGTATATTGTTCTCCTCGATGAAGCTGAGTTTTTTCACGTAATCAACTAAAAATGTCTTTTCGAATTATCATTGTTATGATTCTTTGCAAATGGAAAAGAATTGTTAATTTTTTTAAATGTAGTTTTCGCGAAATCTCACTTATTGTAGGAATTACCTGAAATTTGTACAATATATACAGGAGATAATTATGCAATGACCTCAAAATTATTATCTCGATCTTGAATCTGTGTAGGTAAATATTGTTAATTGAAAACAATACCTTTTACATATTTTCCCTACAGAGAATGTGTTCAATTGTAACACTTTTGATTGTTGCATCAGAACGGACTATAACATTTAGGTTAAGAACAGTTGTGTAGAAAAATATAATACGGATATCATATCATATAAAACTTTCAATTTTTTTAAGTTCAGGCTTGTAATTTTGCAGGTTTTACTATACGATGTTGCAGTTTGCAACCCACAAAGTACACTTTATGGTAATATTTCAGTTGAAGATATTCCAGCAAAATCATAACTTATAGTATATAGTCCAAGACTCCTCTACGACTGCACGATGCTCCATGATTCTTTTCGATCTAATTTATAATTTAATTCCTTTTGGCTGATTCCTTCCGAATTCTTATTTTTCTCTATATGTCAACCCTTTCTCCGAGTCAACACCATCATCGTTGGACAGCGAAGGAAGCAGAGATTCTACGGGACGCCGGAAAGAATTAGTCAGCTCGCTGCTCTTACTAAAATGTTGGTATTATAATTTGAATTCTCTCGCCAGATCCACCATTCGGCTCTGCTGCCAACCTAACATCAGAAAATCTCAACTGTAAATCGCTCCAAATTTCCGACACAAAATCTTCTGGATTTTCTACAGAACCTAAATTGTTCCAGAAAATATCCAGGATTCCTTGAGCATCCTATCATCTATTTCGATGGGGCTTGAGGCAGTCGTGATGAGAAGATCATACTGTCGATGTCAGTTACACGCGTGGTAGCTCTGTAGCTCAGGCCCGTATCGTCAATACTTGGAATTTATAATCTCAGTACAAGATTTTAAATTGTTAAGGATGAGCCTATTAGATTGTAAATCTTCGGAGGACGTTCACGGAGAGTAAGGGCGATGATCTATGTTTATATAAATAAGGCAAGCAACAGCGGGAATTAAAAAACTAAAATCGAAGATATTGATTCCGCCTACATAATACGACTCTGCTTCAATTTTGTTTCTATTCACATAACGTCGCGGAAACAGCTGAATTGCGACTAATAAGAAAAGAGAAATGGGGACATGACGTAGGGTATCACAGGTCTGCAACGGAGCAGCTCTAGCTCTTTTTGCGGCATACACTCTCTTCTTGCGCTTCACCCTTCATCAATGTACTTCGCTCTTTCCAACGCTGAGGTTTCTCGCGAATTTTTAAAACTCAAAAGTTCTGCGTCGAAGTGACTGTTTCCACGGAGGTCCGGGCCAGGTCATCGAGTCACCACGGAGGAACGATCGACGTTTTACAACGAATCAGTCGGCATGAATTCTTTATTCTAGTTTTGTGGAACCTCTCAGCCAATAAGTTGGCCCAGAAAGCCCTTGTTGAGAATTTTGGGCCAGAAAGCCACCTTTCAATGATTTCGGCTCAGAAAGCCAACATTCAATACTTTTGGCCCAGAATGCCATCTTTTACTAATTTTGAGGTTAAATTGCCACGTGGCCACGAGGTTTCCCAAGATGGTTTCTTTCATATTTAACCTATTAAAATTCTTATCATGTCAATTTGTGAATTATTATATGAAATATTTCTATGAATATTTAGTTGTTTCCCCCGAACCCCAAAATTTGTAATTAGCCGTTCCTTTCCAATGCTCTTGAAGTGCGATTAGACGGCCCTCATCTCCGCCTTATAAAGATTATTCTGTATGAAATTAAGCTAGTTTCAATTACTGATTTTTGACAAATCATGAAGTATCGGGACGGAAAAGCGATTTTTTTAAGAGATTCTTGATTTTTTTGACCTTTGATTAGATTGTTCCTCACCAATCGTATAAATCCAAAATGAATGGAAACTTAATTTATTATTGTTCTGATCGTTGCTTCATCATTCACGAGAAAGAAACCTTTATCAGTACGGAACCACGCCCTCTACCTAATTATCCTCCTTTTGATTTGAGCTCACGGAAAGATAATAGGGAGTTCTGATTCCAGCACATCGTTACCTCAAAAAATGTCGTTTGTTTAGTTATGCTAAGTTCAGAATTTGAGAGTATATTATTTCTTCTTTCACAGAAAGGGAATGATATTGAAACCTGTAACTTACATCTTACATTCATATTTACGTGTGAATCATTTTTCGACTTTTTCGATCGGTCAGCCATTAAGACTCATTTGAATCGGCGAATCCACATTGGGCAATTTACTCGCTCTTTTTTTTTAAACATTGGAAAAACTGAAATAAGTTCATTTGTCGATTTATGATTAACAGAATATGCACGTGAAGCGTTCCAAATTCTAAATGAAATTCAGCCTGGAGGAGATCACACTCAATAGTAAAGTAGAGATTTCCTGTGATATGAACCAATCTGCATCATACAGTTAATGTTTGTTCAAGTCTGATGAATTCTGCAATGCAGATTGCGCATTTCGTAATTTAACTGTACTGGATGGGAAGCGATAGTAGTAAATTTGAATAGTAAAATGCAGATAAATGAAAGATTATATTTAATCGTATTTTTCAAATTAAAGAACATAAAACTAAAAACCTATTTTATATGTATGGAGGATTCTCAAATTAAAATATTTAATAATTCAAATCAATTTAAATAATTGACATTATCAGAATATTGAAATTATGCTTAATTATGTTTAAATTGTAGTATAAAATGGAATTCCAATTTGATATTCCATCATCAATAAAAATGAATAAACATCGCTTTGAATATATAATTTATCAAGAAATCAATAAAATCTGAATAGTGTGGAAAAAAATGAAACTAGTCTGTAAAGTTGAAACCTTTTTTTTCCAAGAATGGGAAAATAAATGTAAAATAGTTATGAGATGCAATTATGTATTATATTCATTAAAAAAATGATAAATACTGCTTCGGACAGTATAAGTTGTTTAAAAGAGCAGTGTGACTATAAGACACCTTAAAAAGATTTAGAAAATGACAGCTTAAAATACTACATGTAAACGAGCTGCCATTATGATATGATGTACATTATTTTTTAATGATCTTCCTGACAGAAGATATTCATACTAGAGGCTATTTTTTTGGCATAAATAAAATCATGAATGATCAATATTATTTTGTGTTAGGATTCAGTAATCAATTTATAAATTCTGTATTTACCTTTTATCATTCCGAATATGCTCCAGTCTATAGGAAATAGTGAAACATGACTTTTGCATGCTTAGAATAACCTCTTGTAATTATTCAACGTCAAGTTTTCATTTCAGTTTTCTCTCAATGCATTTAAAAATAATCGCATACATTCTGTGGCTTTCATCTAAAATATTTCATGCAGTATTCCTTTACTCATGTGTTTACTGATTTCCTCAGTAGATTTTGCAAATGTCTTTTTGAAAAAACCTTTTTTCATCATGAATTGAAAATATTTGACATTATGAATTTTAACAAATATTGACACGCTTAATAGATGTGAAAAATTGAATGCGCATGCGATTTGTTTAAGAATACGGATTGACCAATTGCTGACGAAGAAAAACAGAAAGCCCAAATGAATTTAACTTTTCGTAGACACTCAGAAAACATGTACATATTGTTTACACATAATCATCTTTATGACTCAGTAATTCTGTTTGTCCGAAGATAAAACTTGAATAGATGGAACACAAATATAATTAAAATAACATTAAATGACAAAAACCGTTTAGTTAAAGGATATTTTCTCGCATAATCTTAGTGTAGGCTTTGCGTATATTAGCCCTCTATCTGTTTTGGAGGATGTATTGGATTTTTTGGATCAAATCCTGACTGAGCTCATTGAGGGTCACTTCGATTATCTCTTCCTTTCAGGGGGTATTTTGATGTACGTAGACTCAAACCCCGCTCTAGAAATCCCCGTTACAAAAGAGAAAGGAACCAAGGGAGCGAGAGAAAGCCGCTGTAAGGTCAGCGGCAGTGTCTCCACAACAATTCAGGAGCGTATAAAAAAGCGGGCAGTACTCTCCGCAATTACTCGTGTCTTCTGCTTTAGTTCGCGGTTGAGGTAATGCGAAACCACGTGTAAACAGGCGTTAGAAAAATGTCGAAGGAAAACAAGATGAAGCGTTTATCTTTCGAAGAGAAATATGAAATTTGAGACGAAGTGAAAGCAGGTGCCTCAAACCAGTCTCTTTTACGGAAATATGGTGTCTCTGAGAGCGTATACAAGGCTGTGAGAGCTCGCCAATCTGTTTTTAAGAAAGGAGGTTGAAAGCCATGAGTATGTGAAAAATAAATCGTCAAGAACAAGTGACAATAAGGATTTGGATGTTGCTGTCTTAGAATAGTTGGTACCTTCCATTTTATAGGTATAAATTATTGAACATTGAAATATAAAATTTACGAATTAAAAAACTTAAACTTCAATTTAAAAAGTTAAAAATTCAAGAGTTCCACTTTGAGTGCTTTAATTTGTAGTTTTTTCTTATTGCCTTAAACGGATAGATGTTCAGCTTTAGAGTTGGAATTGTTCAATTTTATTGACCGTGAAAAATGTTTGCGAACCGAGATAAAACCGGGAAATGACCGGGAATTTTTTTCTTCGATTGAAATGGCCACCCTGACATATGTACGTTCATACTTAAATATCAGTACTTTGATAAAGCTTGATTTTCGAGCACACACATTTTCACTTTCATTATGATATTATAAAACCAAAATGGCAAAAATACAAAAAAATAATTTTTAAAGACAAAACTTTAGCAGAATTGGTTCACATGGCCCTGATTGTTTACGGTTTGGAGAACCCTGAGATAAAAACGGAGGCCATTGAGGGTACCCCCGTCATGGTCTCTATAGCGGGGTTTGAGTGTATTGGTAATCTAAACTCTGTTGAAAGTGGAACTGTACCTATGAACTCCCGCCTTACGCCTGGCAGGACGACGATGGATTTATTAATTAACGAAAGAGGGGTGGATCTAGTCAACTTTTTGGAATGTGAAGGCTTTTTGATATTAAATAGAAGAACAACTAACAATACCCCTGCCTGCTTCACGTTTTATGGGCCTAAAGAAAAAGTAATAGTGTTATGGATTTAGTGGCGTGTTAGAGGTTTTTTGTTGAGTTAGTGAGAAGTTGTGAGATTCTGCTGATCCCAACGTGGTCCGACCACATACCGGCAGTGGTAGCTGCTAAAACTCTATATGGTCCACGCGAACCCCCTCTTTAATTTGCAGATCAGTCACTCCATCCTTGCCTGGACCTGAAGATTACTCAGTCAAAAATTTCGGATAGCATTTTAAATTGTAAGAATAAGAAAGCTCCGAGGTTTACTGAAATTTTCAAAGCTAAAAGGGTACCTAAAAGCTGAGCTTCTATTAATGCAATAATGGTTCACAAGAAGGTGAGTAAGTCCGACCAAGGTAACTCTATACATCCATCGCTCTTGTCAATGCGATCACCAAAATCTTCACTAAAATGGGAGTCAGTACAAAATTTTTGAAGATCTTAGCTAAAATCTATACAATGTAACCTTAGCAATTTGTACACCTAAATGCAGTACATCGCCGGTAGATACTATATTACGCTTGAAGTGCTCAAGGGTGAAATTCTCAGCCCGTTACTCTATACTTTGTTTCTTAATGACTCCGAGAATTTTCTGAAAGAACAAAGGGCTAGGGGCATTTCTATTGACTCAAAAACGGAGGTCTTTTTTTAGTCTACGCTGATGATATTGTTGTGCTCGCGGATTCTCTCCATCGCGGATTCTCTGGATCTCCAAAATCTCTGAATCTCCTTTCATCTATCTCTGCCAATCCCTTGCCTATACACATATATCTCTGCTTATCTCTTTGTCAAATCGGATTAATGCTTATCTCCTTTAATTCCCGCTTTTCCATTAGAGCTTATTTCTCGTGATGATTCGGGAGAGAGGCCGCTAGGAGTAGCACGCCTATCTATCTTACAGTAAACGTCGGCCACCACGTCTTTGAGGTGAACGAGTGTCTCCTGGATCAGATGGTGATCTCTGGATCTCATTGCACGTTTCACGGTTTACAAGTTTCATGAGTACATGCAATTTTGATTTTCCGAATGATAAAAGTTTATTTATAGTTCATGAAGACAGGCTAAGGGAAGGGTAGAAAGATATAAAAATTTTTAATGATGAAAGATAAACTGAGTAATAGAAAAATATAGTAATTGACAGACACAGGGATGGAAAATGGGATAGAAAGAGATAGATATTACTAGGCACAGTAATAGATTAAGGGATATAAAGAGATGGATATTCCTGGGCATAGTGGATAGGCTTAGAGATAGAAAGAGATACCGTTTTGGGGATGCAAATCGGCTACTGGGAAGAGATAGAAAATCTCTATCTCTTTTTATCCTACCAGTTCTGTCGCTTTCTACCTCTTCGCTTCAAGCAGGGGGTACTGATCTGACAATAGTAAGCAGGCTCAAACAAAATATTGAAATATATTGAGGCCATGTGAGCGTAACCTCAAATAATTTTTTGATATTTTTTTTTAAACCAACCCACGTTCACACGAAACGCAATATCGTGTTGAAAATTTCGGAAACTAAATAAAAAGCACTGAGGAACGTTTGTCTGGTTCTAAATTTTTATAATTATAAAGAAAGCAAACAAAAATTTTAGGAAAAAAACTTTTTCTATAATTATAAAAATTTGGGACCAGGCAAACGTTTCTTAGTGCTTTTTATTCAGTTTCCAAAATTTTCAACTCGATATTGCGTTTCGTGTGAACGTAAGTTGATTGTAAAAAAATGTGAGAATATTTTTTTTGAGGTTATGCTCACATGGTCTTAATATATTGTAATATCAAACAATAATACTGTTCCACCAAATCACTTGAAGTGGCGGGTAACTTGACGTAGGTGAAATACTTCACAAGAACTAACATCAACCTATTTCATATATTTTTTATTTAAAAATCTTCTTTCACCCACTAGAGCCAAGATTTCAACCTACCTAAAGCACATCTTGCTATTATTAACGGTTGTATATTTTTCTTTTGAATTTACTCCGTCTTCCAGGGGCGCCAACGTATCCTCTTCTCCCCTAAATCCAATGGGAAACTTCAAGTGGTGTGCGGGAGGAGTGAATATTAATCAATTTGGCTGTAATTTGGAACGTATTATTTTTGCCAATCGGAACGAAGTCCGCGGGTGGGAGCAAAAGAATATTGGAGAAAAATTCAATCATGTGTTTAAGGGTCACCTTAATCAATACATCTGGCACGTTACTACCAAGGATGAAGTAATCATTGCAGCAAGTTGCATGTATATTGCGAATGTTTCAGTGCAGTTAATGGGTCATTGTCAACTTTGTTTCTCATCTATCACTCATTATCAACAAAGGAGAAGAAACAAAGTCTTCTAGACAAAATAGAATATTGTGCAACTAGGGCGGAAAGTGAGCGATTCCCATGAGTATGAGGTTTGCTGCCCAAGCGAAATCGTAATTACATACATGAATTACGAAGGCTAGGTTTTGACAATATCTGTCGGTGTGTAGAAATAACTCTCACTACGTCATCAATTAAAACTTCCCGGGAAGAAACAAGTGTAATTTGTGGCAATGCGCATGCGCCACCTTTTATCATTCACTAGGAGGAAATCAGGCATGTTCGTCCCGCGTTACATGCACGGAATATCACGATTTCTATACATCTGTTAACAAATAGTATGTTGTGCCACTAGGGAGGAAAGTGAGCAATTCCGACGAATATAAGGTTTGCTGGCCGAGCGGATTCGTCATTACATAAATGATTTACGGAGGTTAGGTTTTGACAATACCTGGAGGCGTGCAAAAATAACTCCCACTACACCATCTATCGAAACTTTCTAGGGAGAAATAAGTGTAATTTGTGGCAATGCGCATGTGCCATTCGCTACTCGTCACTACTATCGGCGAGAAAATTCAAGTCCTCTGGCTTTGACGTTAAAAAAGTAAGTGAAGGAAAAATGGTAGCTCAATGAATGAAAGATCATTTTGAAGGTCAAAATATTGTACGTTAATGATCCAAAAAGCAATATGCCAAAAAAATGTTTATAGATTACAGACTTGAAAATCTGATAAAAAGTGAGAAAATTTGACAGCTTTTAACGACAGTGAACTTTGGAGCATAGTTTTTTATTGAAAAAATAATGGGAAGAATCTGAAAAAATTCATGGTGGTACTTTAAATATTTCTCAACAAATTTCCGTTGAAAAATTTGCAAAATATAACAAATTGTTCGTTTTTTGTACATAAATATACAACTGAACTATCTTCAGTTCTAATGAAGATAATGAAGTGATTTAAATTAGAGGTTGTTAGTTAAACTATCAGCATTTGCTACCGAACTCGTGCCTCCGAGCTCCACTCTGGCCTTAAACGAGACCCTAATGAACAGCAATGTATCCTTCGAACTTATTCCCTATACTGAAAATTGCTCTCTGAATTAAATATGAATATATACGACTTTTTGCATGACATTACTGAACGTTTCTTAATTTGCATCATTAAAATTGGAAATGATTCAAAATATCAAACCATTATGCATAAACTACATGAAATATACAGTATGGCCAAGTTCATGCCAGTCATCCATGAGTGCGCAAGAGACACTCTTATGCATCATCTGCCAGTGTCTCAATCGCAAGTACGCTTCCCTATGGTTGGTATGAACTTTTTTCGCCTTACGATATGAAAAGTGTAGATGAAATCAATTTTAAATTAGGCAGGTGATTAACTTTTAGTCACAGAATATCTTCTATCGCAAGAAAATAGTTGAATCCTGAAACAAAATAGATTAATTGAGAACCAAACGATTACATTTTTAATTAAAAAGGATGAATTTTCCAAAAAGAAAATTACTTTTGTACTAGACAGGAGGATTTCGTAACAAAATACATAAGCTTTGAACCATATAGTTAAATTTTCAACTATGGAAGATCAATTTTTAAACAAAAATTGTGACTACAGAGAAGAACGAAGACATGAATTGTCAACTGAAATGACAAATCTTAAAAAAAAGAATGTTCAAACAAAAATGTTGAATAAAGAGATGAGCAAAGAGATGAATTGTCTACTAAAATGACGAATCTTAAAAAAATGCATAAAAATAAAAATATGTTTTCCCTAAGCACACGATAGTGATAATGATAGTTTTTAGTACAAATAATATCATTACACTTCGCAGACTACTTTAATCTCATGAATGAAAACGTAAAGTGAGATTCGGGGGGCGTCATAGCTAAAGAGGCACGGCCCTGGTCAAAGCCCGGTGTCAAAACTTTGGAAGCACATGCTGAGGAAAAACGAGGACAATCCGACTATGTACAGGTTCACCCACTGGATGTTACAAGACGTGTATATTAGGCGATTGGGATATAGAATGTATCATTGAATTATTGTATCAGTTTGAACACATGCATTTACTGATATTCCATATTATTGGATTTAACTTCGAAATTAATATTGTTTAAACGATTAGGTTTATGAGTACATTTACATGATAATAAATATAAGTATGATTATCTTATGACGGCAGAATATGTTATTGGATTCTTTCATTTACCAAGCTTCGTTAAGTCATCGATACTCATAGAGTCTTTTGTCTACCCATGGTAACTCACTTTTCGTTAGCTTGAGCTTCCTGCTTTACCGTTAGTAGTGTAGTTACCATGAGTAGTCACACGGGTGAGGGAGTGCGGTTAGCGTGCCTGATTATGAATGAGCTATTATCACTTGTTTGTCTCAAAGTAGGTTGGGCAACCTCTAGTTAGGTGTGGTAACACAAGTTTTTAAAAGTTACGGATGTATCAATTGCAGTATTTTCTGGACCGAAATAGAGGTAATTGAACTCTTCACGAGGAAGAGTGTTCTTCCTTATAAATACCTGGATTCGAGAGGTAAAATTTGAGAAAATCGACTTCCACCAAAGGAAAAATTCTACATTTCCCTGAATGATTCATCAATATCTGATGAGGACTATGAACATGCACAACAGGTACGGCGTGCAATCGGTGTAAAATCTCTCGGTGAATATGTCAAGCTGTATATGAAAACGGACATTCTTCTTCTGACTGATGTCTTTGAAAGTTTCCGGGAACAGTGTCTCAATGCTTACGGACTTGATCCAGCTCAGTACTATACGACTGCTGGCTTTACATGGGACGCCATGCTCAAATATACAAATGCCAGATTGGAACTCCTCACTGACATTGATATGTTGTTGATGATGGAGCAAGGCAAACATGGTGGGGTGAGTCAATGCCCTAATCGATATGCCATTGCCAACAACAAATATATGACAGTTTTAAACGAAAGTGGGACGATGATCTATATCATATACCTTAATGCAAGTGACCTGTACGGTTGGGCGATGGGACAACCTCTTCCATACGGTGGTTATATAATAGAAGTTGATTTTTACTATCCACCCGAGCTTCATGATGAGCATAATGATTCACTGTTCTGTCCAGAACACTCGAAACCACCGGGGTCCAGCCAGGAGAAGCTTCTATGTACTTTCCTACTCAAAAAAAGTACGTTCTCCATTATCGGGCTCTCAAGCATGCACTAGCAAACGGTCTTCTATTGTTCAGAATTCATAGAGTACTTTAATTTAACCAATCGACATGGCTCAAAAGTTAGATAGATTTCAATACTAAAATGAAAGCAAAGGCTACGATTGAATTTCAAAAGAACTTATACAAACTGATGAATAATGTAGTTTATGGCAAGACAATGGAGAACGTATGTAAACATGTCAATGTAAAACTCGTGACAAAGTGGGAGGGTAGATATGGAGCAGAATTTACTCTGATACTGACAAGTTTGACATACCCGACTACCATTGAGATGTTTTCGGAATGCCGCAAGCAAACAAAAAAGTTTTGGGTATAATGAAAGATAAATGTAATGGCGAAATAATCAAGAAATTTATTGGCTTGTGGAGCGAGATGTGTAGCATAGGGACATTATAAAATTATCGCAATGGACGTCGATGAGATGATAGACTTGAATTCAATGGATTCCGACAATGTCGGGCAGAAGCAAATGTGAGTTTTTAAAAACCTTTCAAAGTTTGGAGTGGAGTTAGGAGATTAAACTCTTGAAAAACACTTAAAAACATCTTCAGCGCGTGCCACGTATATCAATAAAACTACCCAAAACCAGCTCATAGAATGTTGCGGATTGGGAATCGCTGAAAAATCTTAGAGAATGTTAAAAGCAGCGGTCACTACAGCATTCTGTTTGATGAAACCTCTGATATTTCTCTCAAATCCCAGATATCTATAAACTTGCGTTATGTATATGATGGAATAAAGATCAGAGAGGACTTTTTGGGCTTTGTGGATACCTTTCAAGACTTGAACCCGGAAGATCTCAGGAAAAATGATGTAAACGTGGTTGCTGATGCAGATTCGCGGAAATAATTATCTTCAACAGGAGAGGCTCTTGGTAAATATGTGCTACGTCAGCTGAAAAAATGAAATATTCCGTTGAGCATGCTCGTGGGAATCGGAACAGACAGTTGTAGTGTGATAATGTCTGAATAGCGTGGTGCCATTGTGAACCTAGAGGAGGAACTTACCAATGCAGTGAAGACACCATGTATTAATCACAAACTGAATGACTCTTTAGCACAGTCTAATAAGGTCCCTGATTCTCGAAATGCAGTTGGAGTCATGAAGAAAGTTGGTGGGTTTTTCAGCTTTCCAAAGCGAAGACAGGTTCTTGACTCAAAATAAGGCTGCGGCTTAACGACCATTTGTGAGAACCAATGGGTTGATAGACACGACGGGATTATACAATTCGCGGTAGACCTTTCTAAGTTAGTTGAACGCTTTGACAAAATTTCCAACTGGGAAGACCACACTACTGCAGCGAAAGCAGCTTTTCTGGTATCAGCCCTCTACGAACCTAAGTTCATTATGTGAATGTTATCTCTTAGTGACATCTTGTCTCTTACTATGCTATTGAGCAAAGTGCTCTGAAACCCGTAACTTGATATCAAATTGGCTTCAGAAATAGTAGAAGACACAGTTAATATTTTCGCAATTTATCATGAGAAGGATGGAAAGTACTCACCGCTTGTATGGAGGCGAGCCGAAACCCTAGCGCGGAAATTGAACATTCAGCTGTCCATTCCTTGGCGATGTGGCCGACAAATCAATTGTGCAAACTATATAACCGAATCACCAGAGGCGTACAACCGTTTAAGCATATACAACCCACTTTTGGATCACATTCTGGTAGATATGAGAGAGCGATTCTCTGCAAAGATGTTGGACGTTTTTCATTTGCCATTCTTATTCCCCGACAACATACTTAAAACACACAATAAAGAACACGAGTGCACTCTTACCAGGAATGACGCTAAAAGTGCTTCCTTTCGGCGGCAGTTCAAGTTTTACGTTGATCCACAGGCTACTTCTTATCATAATGACTCTTCCCGTGAGCAACACTACAGTAGAGAGAACATTTTCTACTCTTTGAAGATTGCAGACATGGCTGCGCTCAGCCATGGGACAAAGAAGACTAACTGATCTGGCCCTACTTCATACTTATTAAGATATTGAAGTGGATGATGATGCGATCATCTACAAATACGCCAACTCAGGCTTACGCAGACGAGAGTTTGCAATTTAGGTTCTGAATGCGAAACGGATCATTACGTCTTAGTTTCAAAAATGATCCTAGGTAAAGAGGTGGAGCATAAGAAGAATTAGTAATAAGTCGAAACAAACGTAAGTTAGAATAAAGAATTTGCAGAAACCAGAAATATAATTGGTATTTCGTGAAAAGCTGAATAAATATCTAGGGCATCATAAAGAAGAGTGGAAGACGGAATTAGGCAATAATAATATAAACAGTGCATGGATAATACTACGGAATAGCATCTTCGAAAGTGCATCTAATGTGTGCGGTACTGCGGCTGTAGAACGAAAGGCTGGAGATGCTTGGTGGGATGATGAAAGCCGCGTGGCTGTCAACAAGAAAAAGCAAGCATACTCGAGAATGTTGAATAGTAAAGGTCTCAGCGATGGGGATATGACTAGATTAGAAAATGAGTGTAGCGATAAAAACAGAAATGCTTTGAAAAGAAATTGAAAGAAATAAGAAATTATTTTGGAAATGAGTTAAGAAGATTAGGAAATGAAGTACTAGCGCTGAGGTAGTCGGAATTAAGAATGCTGATGGTGAAATGGTATGGGATTCGGACAAAGCGAAAGACTGTATGAGTGATTTTCTCAAGAAATTTTATGGAGGTCAAGGTATGGAGCATAACAACTGTGACACTTAAAAGGATGCGTTAGACAATCCCGTTGTAGGTAGCAGAAGGAGAATCGCTATTGACGACATAATATACGTGATTAAGTAACTAAAGAATGGTAAGGCTGCTGGTGTGGATGCCATCACCGCTGAAATGCTTAAGGGCGGTGGCAGATATTTTTTATGTGGTTGAGCAAAATGAATATGTATGCTGTGAACAGTTAAGTTCCAAATGATTGAAGGAAGGCGATTGTCGTCCCACTCTACAAGAAAAAGGGTGACAAATGGTGACTGTACTAATTAGAGAGCGATGAGCCTACTAAGTACCGTGGGCAAAATATTTACCAAAATACTTATTGGGAAGGTCATGAGAATAACTAAAGAAGGGATCTGGGAAGTCTTATATGAATTTATGCCAAGAAAATCATGTGCGAATCAGATATTCAGCTTGAGGCAGATCAAAGAAAAAAATTGAGAGTTAACAAAAGAGTTTTCTGTGCATTTGTTGATCTGGAAAGAGTTTTTGATAATACGAATAGATCTAAACTTTCGAAAGTCCTGAAGAAGTATGGAGTGAGTGGTTGGCTCTTAAAAAAAATTAAATCAATTTATAACAGTAGTAAAGCGAGTGTAAGGGTAAATGGACAACTGAGCGTTTGGTTTGATATTGAGCAGGGCGTTAGGAAAGGCTGCGTTATGTTCTCCTTGATGTTGAATAAATACATGGACAAATGTCTAAGAATGGCTCTGTTAGACGGAGAAGGTGTTGATCTCGGGGCAGTGAAAGTACGTGGACTCGTGTTTGCAGACGATAAGATTCTTACGGCAGATTCAGTCGACGATTTACAGAGAATGATGAGCAGACTGGCTACCAGCATGAAGAGTATGAGTCTTAAGATTGACGTGAATAAAACACTGTGCTGCATGGTAGCGAGACCTGGACGTATCAAGAAAAGGATAGGAGTAAAGTCAACGGAATTGATATGCAGTTCCTGCGGAATATGTACATTAAAACTGTAACGGACAAAGTCAGTAATGAGTGGGTTCTCAAAGAATGTAGTGTAGAAGGAACATTGTTTGACAAGAGTGAAAGAAATTCGCTGAGATGGTGAAGCCTGAAGCAAAAGATTTTGGATGCTAAGTGGCCTGCGCGAAGAGATTTTCTTAGTTAATTAGTATAATGGCTTTGTGAAGCTCTTCACCTAGGGTGATTGCTGGAGAGTTTGATCAACGGTCCGTGTCGAAGCGGTGTTGTGGGACGAGTGTGTCGTTTGAATGAAGAACACGCAACTTCTAGATTGATCTAAAAGCTATCGTCTCTCCTACACATCCATTACCTACCCTTACCATATAATTTCTTTGTTCCTCGGTAGTATAACGAGGCTAGAACTAAACGAGCTACGCTTACCTCGAAAAAAATTTGTCTTAATGGTATAATAACAAAAAGTATCGTTCTCCGGCGTCGCTAATGTTACAGAGTCTCTTGCTAACTACATCGTAATGGCCGTCGTAGGTGATCTTAAATCCAACACCAGGCGGCACACGGCTTGTTGCAGCGGTTCGATTCAGGCGACGTCCAAACACGTCAATACTCATCGTGGTACTGACGATATTGTTATGAGTACACTACTAATATATGATTCCAGCTTCCCGCAGTTCATCAGTTATGAATATAATTTCATTGTTGTGGCTTGAGTTACCTGCTGCCTAATATACCAGCAGCAGATGAAGACGATCTACCAGCTCATTAGGATCATACCAGTAGATAGAGTCAGTCTGCATTTCGATTTAATACTACTCGTATATTTTGTGGCAGTGAATCTCTATCTTTCGACGATCGTCTGCGTGATACAGGGAACACTTTGGCACTAAAGTTTTTGTACTTGTTCTTGTTGCTCGTGCGAATGGATTCACTGGGACTGTACCGCCTTTTGTGTGCATTTGCAGTACTAAAAATATCCTTATAATTGTTTCGATTGTCAGTGCTTATCTGGGATTCTTCTGTATTTTGTTTGAATAACACTTCAACACTTCTTTTATTTAAACAACACTTGTTTTCTATGGTGATCTAGCAGCTCCAGAAATTTATTTTTCAAATAGTTATAATTTTCGGTAGGCTCAGTTGCGATATCTTTAATCATATTTCATTCTTGTTCTCCTTCATCGTCAGCACCCATAAAGAAAGCGTTTGAAGAAGCCAATTTCGAAGAAAAAGATGTCCCTTTCGAAGCGAGGAAAGCAATGGTTCTGAGTAATAATGCTAAGGTGGCCATCCAGTCTGCAATCAGGAGCGCACAGGAAAACGTTAAAAGTGCTGGTGATGAACGTCAAGTGAAGAATCCACGCGTCCTACTAGTACCCTCCAAAGTCGGTGGTGTTTTGCGATTGATTCCAATTGTCGCTGGTCTCAGTGCACTTAGAGCTCTCTCTAGTGGAGCAGCTGTCATAGCAAAGCCTGTAAGCGACGCCAGCGCAGCCAAACAACAACTGACAGAAGTTCAGCGTCCTAATAAAACAATGGAGGCTTTCACTCTGGGTAAAGGACTACACCTGAAACCGTACAGGTAAAGATCAGGTCTTCACATGCAACCCTACCGACAAGGACAAAATCTGCGACAAAAAACTTCAAGCGAAGCTGTCACACTATGCACTCACTGAAACCGATCTGTTCAAGTATGCTAGAGCTGAAGAACTTCCTCATTTCCGTGGAGTCTTTATACGCAATCAACCACCAGTGAATGGAACCTACTGTTCTGAATCAGTTATTGTTAACCTTGATGATAAAGACGGTTCTGAAACACACTGGGCAGCATATCAAAAGACTAAGAATAATGTCCTATACTTTGACAGCTTCGGTAATCCTCGACCACCTTCGGATCTTGTTGATAGCCTCGGTGTTGGTAGCACTGTAAAGTATAAACATGAAACATGTCAAGAATATGACTTTGTTGAATGTGGACACTTATGTTTGAACTTCCTCTGTGAGCAGTTGAATAATAATAAAAACAAGTACTGTCTATATAAATACGTAGAATGAACTGATTTCAGTCAGCATTGAGTGCGACATCATCATGGATGAACCATTCACTCTCACCATAACTGAAAACTCTTCTGTGCTGGACGCAAAGTATTTGCCACGAATAGAACTCTCTCCTCATAAGAACTACGTACTTGGACTCGTTGAACTACTCACAATCAATGCGATTCCTAACGTTGGCACTGAAAAAAATAAAATCGATGTCGGTGATCGAGTGGTGATCATACCTACTGGCAGCTATGAGATTGAAAACATTGAGAATTATGTTCGGAAGGCTCTAGCGATTGACTGTACCGCTCAGTATGATCCTAGGTTTCGCTGAAGATTATCGAAAAATCGTTGGAAATGCAAAGCATGAACTCTCTTGACAAGATTACGCAGTGACTTGAACTCCATTATCCAAGGTCAAGAAGGAGAAACAGTTCAGGATTACGATGCACGAAGTTGAGTGGATAATTCTATATGTTATGGCTTTATATTAGCACAGGATACAGCTAGTGGTGGAGAGAAATGTTTAAAAGCAGATAATCTCAATCTCAGAGTCCAGTTTTATTCGAGATGGATTTAGTTGTGGACGCGCAAGGCTTCAAGAAACCCATCAACTAGTTCATCCTCAAGGAATTAGCTATAGTTCATCTCCAGGAAGACGCTCAGCCTGTGTTCTACCTCTCTGAACCATCCTACTACACTGGAACTCGCTGCCTGCCAAATGCAAGAGTGAAAATTTGTGTCTGGCGCGTAATTACCATAGTCTAGAATGGACACCTGGTGAGATATCCTATGAAAAAGTGAGACTTGTCATTCGAGAAAAACTACGTGACGCTGGTGCAATGAGAAAGAGGAAAAGGGAGAGTTCTTCTAGAAAATTCAATTGACAGAAAAATTTTGAATTTTTGAACCTTGAATTGAAATTTGATTTTTGAAATATGTATGTACTTATAACAAATATTTGGTACTAGTTCATCCATTTCGCCATTTGGTTTTGTCAGATTACTTGAAATTCACACATATAGTTACAAAACATTTCAAACTGCCTCTTAATTTCGATCGACTCTTTTATTCTTTGATAAATGATTTGGTATTTTATCTTCAGTAAATTCCAGCGTGACAAAAAAATCCCATAATGATCCCATTGAGATCTTATATAAAATCCCACTTAACTACTGGATATCAGTTACATAGCGAAAAGTACCAAGAAAGTTCAATTTTATTTATTTATTCATTTTTTGAAAATGTTCACAGGTTTTCGTGTGATTTGTCCAAGGAAAGGACTACTGAAATATGATTAAAGGATCAAGTACTCAGGAAGACTTTTTTTCGGACGGAAGTACCGGAAAACTGCTCCTTCATTACTTATGGTAATTTTTACAAGGCCTCATTGATTTTTGAGACAAAACTATCAGGAAACTTTCATTTTATTTTGTTTTTTTTCTTTTTACACGTACTCATACGACTCGTGATCCAAAAAATACTACTAGAATGTCAGTTCCATTCTAGCAGTATTGATTGACGCAAATATAGCCCTCAGAGTTCTTTTTAAGTTGAATAAACACTTTGAACCAAATAAATAAAATGGAACTTTATTGGTACTTACATCTCTATTTGGTCCGGTTACAGATTTTAAGAAAAGTTGGTGCTTTAGTAACTAGTAATTGTTAAAATATTTTCAACTTCAGAATGAACATCGTTTTGAAATTATAATTTAATGACTGATTAAATTTAATTATTGATTACCAGAAAGCATCCGATTTAATCTCCCATAGATATATCATCTGTTTGTTAGAAAGTTTGAAGGTTCATTCACACAAAGTGGGATGCACAGAGAGAATAATGCCCCTTTGAAAAACCAGATTTACTATCTCATCTGGAAAACATCGTGTAATAATCCAGTCAAGTAAGCTTTTTTCGATCAAAATGACTCACAAGGGTGAATTTTTACATGAAAGCCCGGAGGACCCTTGCGATGAACCCCCCCCCCCCCCAAATTTTGTTACTGTGAAAATTGTTATTAAGAAAAAATTTAATGTTCTTAGTACGAATTCGCACCATACCTTTTTTATGTGATTTTATTTTATTTTCCTGAAAAAACATAACGATTTGTTTTAATTAATTCAAAACAATTGTTTATAAAAAATTGTTTATAAAAAAATGCAACCCTTTTTCGAAAAAATCAATGTTGTTTTCGAAATCAGCACGTCGAAATCTATAGAATACGACTGTTTCTTCGAGAGGACCTCTGAATTTGAACGAAATCATAGCCAGCGCCAGGACTAATACACATGCAAAAGATACGCGGGAGAGGGGTCGAGTCGGTCCCAAGCGGTAAGGGGGAACGGGCACTCCTCTCCGCCTACTATCGCTTCATTTATAACTTAAATATGCATTTAATCAAAATTTTGCATCAGACATTTTTTATGGAGAATTTCATCCTCTACAACTTTTGTTGCAAGCTTTTTCACGTATCTTCAGTCGTTATCGAAGAA
>JAUMHM010109932.1:0-21608 GCA_032362435.1 Melikaiella ostensackeni
TTTCATCGTGCGTTACAGCTAAATTTTTCGACATGACAATGAACAATCCACAAACACGATAAAATTTTTATCATGACTCTAAAAACAATTGACAATTAACTTAGTTGGTAAAGTATTAATGCATGTTAACCGATTGCCTATAAGTTAGTTTGTAAATAAAAAGAAAATTTTTGATTAAAAAAATTTTTTTTTTATTATGAGTATAAGTTGCGCACTTTTTTCATTTAATATAGTACTTCTGCATTCTATAATTGAAAAAAAATGAAAAACTGCGAAGAAAACCCAGCCTTACAAAAAAAAATTTGTAAATAATTTTTTTTTCAAATTTTAAAATTAAATTTTTTCGAAAACGGGTCTAGCGATTTTTTTATTTTTTGTCTTTAGATACTTATTACCCATCCTAGAAACGAAAAAAAAATCAAAACTGAAGAGGGCAATATTGTTTGGGTAGAAATGAATCGCGGCTAGGCGTGGGTAACCTACAAATCCTCTACCTTAGGATTTGGAGGTTTCCTTCTTTTTCTTTGAATGTTGGACCTCAAAGCAAAATTTGAATTTTTATTTTTTATAAATTTAATTTTTCAAATTTTAAATAGTCTATTGTGTTATTCATCATTAGATCGAAATTTTATTGTAAAAAGTCAAAATTTGATGTAGAGAATTCTGATCCCAGAGTTGATCTTTAAGAAATCAGATAAATAATTTAATAGAATTTTCAGTATTGTATTCTAACCGAAGCAACCTTTTTGCATAAAAGACAATATCATTGTTGCGTCTTGAAACTAAAGCAATTTACTGGGCGTTTCCCGATTGGAAAACATTTTTCCAGGACACTACAATGAGCAAAAAACAAGGACTTTTAGACCTGAAAAATATCTCTTTCTAAACATTAAATACTGATGTTCTTCTATCGATCACTGGTCAAATTGATTTTTGGAGAAATGAGAAAAAATCTACCTCGGCCCGGATTTGAATCGGGAACGCCGACTTTACATGAGTGGAGCGTTTCAAATCCGGGCCGAGGTAGATTTTTTCTCATTTCTCCAAAAAATCAATTTGATCAGTAATCGATATAAGAACAACAAAATATTAATTAGTTATGGAAAATATTGAAAATGAAATTTTTAAGAATGTAGACCATCAAATTACCTTCTTTATACATATATGGACGATTCATTAATTTGCCTTCCAAAAAATAGAGTGGATGATATTCTTCAGAAATTTAGCTCAGCAAATGAAAAACTAAAACTCACTATTGAATTAGCAAAGGAAAATAAAATCAATTTCCTAGATTTAGCACTCACAATGAAAAATAACAAAATTATAACTAATTGGTATAGGAAACCTGTACAGTCAGGACGTTTTCTTGATTTCGCTTCACATCATCCAAATTATAATAAAATTGGTGTCATTTTTGGTCTAGTTGACAGAGCAATAAAATTATCAGATACTAGATTTCACAATGAAAATTTAAACATTGTAAGAAATACCGTATTAAAAAATGAATATCCCATAGATTTGTTAAAATTGAAAATAGCTGAACGTTGCAGGACTATTGCAGAGTTAAAAAATACAAATAAACAATTTACAGATCTCACAAATGAAAAAAAAAATTATTGTTATGCCATATCTTAGTTGTTTTGACAAAATTCTTTTCAGAATTTTCAATAGAAAGAGCAACATTCAAATTGTTTTTTTCTGTTGAAAATACTTTTAATAAATTTCCCTTTTCACATGTTAAAGATGTAATTGATAAATTTCATGAAGTAAATATCATTTATAGGATATCATGTTTAAATTGTAAGATGATATACATTGAACAACCTTTTAGACACTTAGGGGTTAGAATTAAGGAATATGGAAAATCTGTAGAAAAAAACAAAGATAATACAGCTTTAGGAAAGCATGCCTGTTCAAACTTTTATAATTTTTGATTTCAATATCAAAAATGTTAAAATTTCAAATATAGAGCCAAACGATGATAAAAGATTAACTTTAGAAATGATTTACATAAGAAGGGGAAAAAATGCAATAAATTACAGAACTAATATTCAAAATTCAAGTATTACATACCACAGTCTCATTTCTCATATAAATATTCAAAAATTGTCAATTTTTGCGCGTAAAAATATCACATGACATCTTAACTCAACCTTAAAAGCTGTTATGACGCCTAACCCATAAGTGGCACATGTCCGTCTTTAACTATTGTTCAAAAATGTAACTTTTTAGATTCTAAGATAATCCAGGATATTATCTGTGATTTCTAAGAATTTTCTACAATGTTTTTTTTTTAATAATGTTCAGATAATTATAAGTCTTTCCCTAAAAGATGGCATCAAATTTCAAATCCATATTTTATCTGGAGGTTATGTATTTGGTCTGAACTTTACATGCTATTCTTGAATAAGCATTACATATTATGGCTTTTAATACAAATCAACCTTCATATTCTTCATGAAACAACATTATTTTAATTATGTTCAACTATCTTCAATTTCTCCAATAAGGTGAATATATTTTTTTCTGCTTTTAGCACTAGATTTCTTCGATTCTTGTTAGGTTATAAATAATACTACATGTACAATGATATTCGAAAAAAATCGTGTTTTTTTAGCAACAACAATCTTTTGTTGAGAAGAATGATTTCATAAGGATACAGATCTGTATCGAAACGCGTCATCTACAAACATCAGAAAATAAACGCGTTTACTGGGGTTAGCCACTTACTGAATCTTAATTCATTTAACCAGTCTAACAGAAATTATTTTCAAATTATTTCATTGAAAACTTATATCTTTTTTATAGAACGGAATCATGAGCGTAGGCTGTACTCTTCTTACAGCAGACGTCTTGATTCCATCCGGAATTCCAATTTCCATACTTTCGTCTTTTTCGCCGATGTTTCTGATATCAATTAAAGACAAGGTTTGCAATCCATGGCCCGTTATAAGTGCTATCAAGGACCCTGATTTCAACGTCAACTCTTCTAAGGAAAGTAAATTATTCGCTCCTAAATTAGCCAATGCATTTAGAACAGTCGCCGAGCCCCATGTAGAATCATATTTTGCATCTGGTGGTCCAGGTTTCGCAATTCCTTTAAAGAAGCGTTTAATTTGCGGATTTTCTCGCACATCAGGACCATGAACCAACGCGATCGAGGAACGGTAACTACTAATGTAGGGTTCCGTAGGAAGCTTTTTTCACGTACTCCGCTCTTAAAAACATCAGAATTGTATAGAATATATATACGGATCCATATCTTTAAGCTGGCAGAAATCCCACCATTTTCTCGATCTAAAGTCGTATTGTTTCAGCGAAGAATCAATTAGTGAGGAAATCATGATGTTTACCGTCTCTTCTGGAATCAGATTTATTTTAAAAGCGTCCCGGACAAAACTCCTGCAACCGCGGTAATCCCTTCCCACAGGGGATGCGGTTGTCTATTTAATGATAATAGAAGATTCCTATTCGGTTTTGAATAAATAGGTTCAGATTCAAGCATCGGAAAATATATTGGGAACCATGGCTGAACTAGCCAGTGCGGAATCATCAAAATTCCTTTACATTTCTTGAATCTTATTTTCTCTAGTTCGCGAAGGATAACAGAGAAAGGCGGGAACGCATAGAAAAAGAATGGTTTCCATTTGATCGTAAAAAGATCCACGGCCATCGCTTCTGGATCTTTTTGCCAAGATACATAGTTCCCACATCGTATTGATTCTAGTAGCAAAAAGATCTATATCTGGTTCCCCAAAATTACTTATGACCTAAGTGAAGGCTTCACGGAATAGGTTGAATTCTGTTTCAGATTCCAGTCTACGGGACTCGAAATCTGTTATCACATTCTTATTCGAGCTTATATCATATACGATGCAAAAATCCAAAGATTTCTTTTCTCGTACCATTCCCAGATTATTTGCTTAGTTGAGAAAAACGCACTCCACCCTTTTTATTATTAAATGCCAGTGCAGTGGTATTATCTATCCTCATTAGAACATCAACATTTTCCAAATCTTTCGCAAAGAATTTCAGCGCAAGAAAAACTGCCATTAACTTCAGAATATTAATATAGTACTCCTTTTCTTGTTTATTCCAATGGTCATGCACACTCAGACCCTTACAACATGCACCCCAACCTGTAAGCGATGCACCCGAGAATATTTATATGCTTGGATCGAAATTTGTTTAGTAGTTAATCGCAGAATTAATGTTTTTCTTTTACCAATTTATATCGTCTCTTAAAGCAATTAAAACAGGCATACGTGCCTCATAGTTCTTGTTACACTCAAGAGCAAGATGCGAGACTGAAACGAATCCCCTACGAGTGAAAAGTCCTCCAAATAAACCACTGAAACGAACCCTGGGGCCCTTGAATGTGAGACTACTGGTTTAATAATTTTTGTAAAAGTGGCCATGTACCAATTTGGAGAAAGCAGTTTGCGAACTGTTTTCTCATCTTCCAGCTCAAGATGTTCCGTTCTTATGAAGTGGTCAAGATTTTTCGAGTTTAAAATCATCAGGTTTTGGAGCCAAAAATATTCCTGATGAAAACTGATCATCGAGCCAATTAACTTTTTTGATGACACCCTTCTCTTCAATTTAGATTCTTTGTTCCAAAATCTGAACCTTCTCTTGCTGTGACCAATGTGGTTCAGAAGGAGGACTCTTTTGAACTACTTTCACCTGAAAAGGATTTCTGAATCCACCTTCCCAGCTCAGAATGGTTTTATCATACCTTAATTCGGACAACTGTTTCAGAAAAGCTTGGAGACGACCACATATTCTACTGACTTTCAAATCTAATAACGTCTTTTGAAGTTCGAAGGTTCCCATTGTTGCTGATACATCAGTTTCCGCTGTCCCTGCGAACTCCTGAATTCTGTGGAAACCTCTACTCACTTGACATCGAGTTGTCATGCTGTTTGGTTTGTTGACTTGTTGTACCTTTGGTTTCGAATTGATCTTCGGAGCAGTCGTTTTCATCATATTGGTCTTTTTGATAACTTCTGTCAAATTATCTCTAAGAAGCCACTTGCCCGGGTCTGTTAACTTCAGTGTGTCCCGCAGTTTGGTGTAAAATTTTGTACTGTAAGAGACCTTCCGATCTAAGTTTCCTCATGTTGTAGGTCGGAAAGTAGTCTTACACAACCACTAATATTTTCCAACATTGACGACACCTTTTTTCGGACTATGTCGTTTAAGGACAACGGAAACTACATTAGTCAAACCAGCAATACTTGCTGTTATTCTGTCCTGTTTTTCCACAATCCGAGCATCTCTTTTATTTACCGTATCATCGATGCCTGATGCTTTTATTTACAGGCTTAATTTTGGTGAATTAATAAATAAACTGTTTTCTGGAACACAAAATTTCTTTAGTAGGCACTCTTTTTCTTTCTTTGGAAAACTCCTTTTTATTACTCCTTCGACTCTTATAGCCGAGTCATAATGTAAGGCTGAAGCCAGCGTTGTTTCTTCTGCTAGTCTTTTTCCAAAAACACCCAGAGTCTGGTCATCCAAGATGACTTCCCTTGTTTCTTTATTTTCAGAACTACCTAAAAGCACTTCAAGATCTCCCACCAAACTTCTAGGTTGAATCTGCGAAGAATATACGGGAGATTGATTATCTTGAAGATTCGATGCATTCGGAAAAGAAACTTCGTCATCCTGATGCTCATCATCCTAGTTCAACCGGATGGATAGGTTCTGATTCCTGTCATCTTCTATATCTGAATAGTCATCATCTCTATGAAGGCTGCTGCTATGTGAATGGTCATAACGGCGATGATCGTGATCAAAATACACTTCGCGATTATAAAAACGCTCATGATCATCTTTTACTGAATCATCTGGTACTCATATCGACGATTGTCTGAAAATAAAATAAAAGAAATTATTACCTTCTTGGATTGAAGCAGCAGCAACAAAAAAGAATGTACAGGATCTCCGAACTATACAACAAAACTCAGCGGTTGCAGATCAAAGTGATGTGTAATAAAAAAACTCAATTACTTCGATTGCAGACCGAGTATTGAGTATAAAAAGAATTGAGAGAACTTTTGAGACAATCATATTGCAAGACGTTGTCCTTGTTTTTTTAAAAAAAAACGACCCTCAAATTAGGTTGCAGACCAAACGTGAGAAAGGAAAATAGCCAGCATCTTAACCTTCCCACGGTTGAAGACCCAGGAGATTGGTAATTTATTTAATAACGGCTGAGAACCTTCCCAAGAATTTTCAACATGTGAGGAACAAAAAATTAAAATTTCACTCACTGTAAGACTCGTAAAGACTGGCTGGCGACGCAAGCCGCTGTTCAATCAATCTTTTCAGACCTCGTAATCGTTTATGCAACCTATTGTTTTCGCTACCCGCACTAGGAGAACGATACTTATGCTTTCTTTTTCCCATTTTTGAATCGCTTGAAATATACTACCATGTGACGCACCAAAAAAATATAGACAAAATAGAGTGAGATACTAGGCTTGAACAGCTAGGTGGCGCTCATAGGAGCGCGAATTTCAAATTTTTAATTTTTAAAATATGGTAATTCGGCACAGAATATAGGATTTCCATTCTGATCTCGAGGAGAAGGCGCAAAGTACAATTGGTCGTGACATAACAACTGACACTCGAAACCTCATAAAAATTCATGACAGGTAATTGATCTTGGCAAATGTATCATTCTAATGCTCAATTTGATGATCAAATAAAAAATTCGAAATCTGTATGAAAGCGTTTCACATCATTTGCATCCAATCTCATTCAGAATAATCAAATTGATCAACTTGCATTTGCTGTGTTGGTTAGGAAATATAAAAACACTAATTTTGGAAAAAATGGTAACTTTTCTTCAAGTGAAAAAGACAACACCAGAAATTTTTGTTTCTGAAACATATATAATCTCATTTTTCTAAGTTGTTTTAGACCGAAAGAGTTTCACGAGCATTGTGTTAATCACATGAAAGGGCTCGTTTTTTTTTCCTAACTTTCGTAAAATTCAGAACTATCTAATTAGAAAAATCATTTTCGAACAATTATATTAAAACGAAATTGGAACCATTTATTAATAACATTTGCATTTACTATTCAAAACTTTGTTTTTAATGAACATAGCAAAAGTTAATTCAAACTGTGAATTAAATTGAGTTAAAAACTATAATTTATTCAGGCTTTCTGTTGCACTGGTTGCGAGCGACATTGAAAAATGCTATGCAGTTGATACACAGTTATAGAGTTCAATTTCGATCGAGCTAGGGGGTTAATTGAGGAAAACTAGTTATAGAAGTTCAGGCAAACATTTATTTTCATGTCTCGCGAATGCAGCTTCATTTCAGAGTGAATTCAGTCAGTGCAACTAGATAGTATTATGATACTGGTACACACTGTTAGACTCTTGGCCATGAGTGTTCATTGCCAGGGAATTTGTATAGCGTGTGAATAAACATAAACGTTGCTCCTATCTAATTTTCATTTACGAGACTAGTTATATGCAATACATGTATGCATTATCTACAATATGTGTCTCTATAACGGGCAATTCTCCAGGAACATGTAACTGAAGTTTTTCGATCTAAGTTTAAATATGCGATAACAAAATTCTGGTTAATAGAATTGGCTTAAAATTGAAAATTTTGTACCTTTACTCTGTTTAATAATTTGCGCAGCGCTTATGATAAATTTTGAATAGGTGGACCGCCATTCTTTTTTTTCAGATGGGACATTCATGCACTTGTAACAAAAAAATCTCGCAATATAAAACTATTTCGAAAACCCTTTAGAATGTGCAGCACTTGCAACAATAGCCATTTGAGTCGCAGAATATTATGCTCAGTGCATTAATGAAGAGGAAGCCTCAAACTAAAAAAACTCAGGTCAACGTCATTTCATGGAAGTATTTTTTTCTTTTTGCATCCATTCGCGTTACTGTTTGTCAGAAGTTTTTGTGCACTTTGTTGAACATAGGAAAAGGATTTTGGCCGATTCTACTATGTGTGAATGATACGGTTTGTTCATTGAAAATTATACTGCCAAAACTCGTTATTCAAATCCTCCATTTAAAGAGTCAACGTATTTTGAATACTCCAACCACAATCTGAACTTTGGATTTTCGTTACCAAATACCGATGTCAGTAACTTTTGTTTTGAGCATAGAAATAGCGCAGGAATCAATCTAGAACTGAAAATTTATAAAAAAGTGTTGAAAATTATAGAAGTTTGATAAAGGCATGCTGTCAGAAAAGAATGTTTTGTGCCTTGAATTTGATTTTGGACAGAATTTGGCCTTACCCAAAATTCCACTTTCCGATCAATTTCACCAAAGGCTCATTTGGCTACAAATTTTCAATATGCACGTTTTTGGCAAACATTAACGCGGTAACATGTATTTCTTCATGAGAGGTAACTTCAAAAAAGGTGAGAATGGTGTTTGCAATTTTCTTTTCGATGCCATATAACCAGAAATTTAAATAAATTATTGTAATAAAATATATGTGTTTTCGGACAGTACCAGAGGCCAAAATAAAAATTATTTTATTGTTTCCTCTTTATTACTGCTAGCTAAAAGTTTACAGATTGAAATACAGCATCTGTATCCCGTTCGTGGACATTCTTATTGTTCTTGCGATCAAAACTTCGGTTTGTACGGTCACAAAGAGAAAAACTTGAAAATAATAGAAACAGATGATGATTACTATCGACTTATTAGAAGTGCAAGAGATCCACCGTTTACAATAATTGAAAATTCGGAGATCACTGAGCAGGATTTTAAAACTCTTATTTCAAAAAAAGTAGACATTCAAAAAAATCTTCACATTAAAGAGACTGTAAGAATCATCTATTCCCAGAATAGACACGTTAATGTTTTCAATTCTTATAACGGGAACCTGAATGATCACATCATCAGTTCTGACATTGAGTTCGATGATTTTTTGAAAACACCATCCTCACTTTCCACTGGAAAAAACAAGGAAAAATTGAACGATATTAAAATGTTGCTTCGATACTTAAGTCCTAATGGACAGACGTTTTTCAATGATTTAGTAGAAGAAACTTCCATCAGAAAGTCATCTGAGACAGTTTTAGAAAATAATGCGGAAGAATGAAAAGATTTTGTAAAAATATTTTCTGTGACAGATCCTTCTGACAACAGAAACGCGATCAAAAATTCTGCCGAGAAGACTCCTGCAAAGGAAGCTTCTTTCAAAAAAAGCTGCTGTCAAAAAAGCTTCTTTAAAAAAATCCCGTTGGAGAGCTGCAAAAACATAATGATAAAATAAATTTGCACATGACAGTATGGAAAACTTTGATAAGATGTACGTACTAATTGTGCTAGCCCACATTTCCAGATTCAAAACTGTTGAGGAAATCAATTTTCTTATTCATAGTTCCTAATAGAGCAATTTATGAAAAAATACATGTGTATAGTCTTAGAATGTCTTAATGTTAGTCTTAGATTGCAAATTCAGATTGCAAATTCAGGGCCAGAATTAGAAAATTCGAAAAGTTGACTTAAAATTTTGAAAATTTTATTAAATTGGTAGGTTTCCATGAAAGTCATAACGAGAGGTTCTTTCGAGTTTTGGAAAACAAATTTAGGGTCAGAATCAAAAAAGTAAAGAAGTTGACAAAAAATATTCAAAATGCAATTAGTATATTTCAAAAGAACCATATCAAGTACCAAAATGAAGTAAAAAATATACTCGAAACTGAAAGTATTATAATAAGAAATAGTTTAATTCGTTATTTCATTAACGTTTTTTTTTTTCGGTGCCAAGTGACAATTAAAAAATGATGGCTGTGGATAAGAAGCTAAGTGTCTAGAATGAAGATAAACATGAAAAATCCTCGGTTCCTAATTTCATCTTAAAGTTGAATTGAAGTGATTTGCAGCAGAATGATACTTAGTTGATTAAAATGATCGAGATTTGGTATCAAAATTATAATTGACAAGTCATCATTGACACTTGCAGCATGTATCAAATGTCACTACAAATTCTTACTAAGTTTTTTTAAACTTAGGAAATGAACATAAACATTTTAAATTCTGTTAATTAAACTTATAACTTTGATGAAATTAATTTCAAAAGAGAAAATTTCCAATTTTCCAACATTAAACAATTAAAAAGGAACATCAGTGCTCATTTAAATTCTTTTTTTCTTCAGTTTAAAAATTATAAAAATTTCTATTAATTTAGCACAGACTTCACAGTCTTTCCCTTATTCCCTCTTTATCACTTTTACTCGTTTTTCAACACAAATACGAACTGAATTAATACAAACCTACAAGAAAATCGAACATTTTTCATTGGAGATTTATTCTTTTTGGTTAAAAAGTCTGCTATTTCATTTTTTATTTAAAATTAATCCTTTTTTGTTAAAAATTTTATTCTCTCGTTAGAAATTTAATTATTTTGTTGAAAATAAGTCTTTTTTGGTTCAATTCACTTGTTTTTGATTCAAAATAAAAGTCATTTCTAGTCTAAATAAAGAGTATTATATTTTTCATTGAGAATTCATCTTTTTAACTTAAAAATTCAACTACTTGGTTGAAAGTGAACCCACTTTGTCAAAATTTCATTTTTTTTTATTGAAGATTTATCATTCAGGTTGGAAATTTGTATTTCTCGTGGAAAGTTCAAATGTTTCTTCGAAGATTCGTTTTTTATCGACAATTAATTTTTTTAAGTAAGAGTTCAATTATTCCATTTTTGGTTGAAAATTAATCTTTCTAGTCGAAAATTCAATTATTTGTTTGAAAATTTGTATATTTTGCTGAATATTCGTCCTTTTGGTAGGAAATTAATCTTTTTGGTCAAAAATGCAATTGTTGATTTGAATACTATTCGGTTCTAGTTAAAAATTAAACTATTTTGTTGAAAATTTGTCTTCTTCGGATGAATTCAACTTTTTACAATTTAAAATGAAATTCGTCTTTTTTGGCTCAATATTTAACTGCTTGGTTAAAAGTGAAGCTAATTGCTTAAACATTCATTTTTGGCTGAAGATTCACTACTTAAGTTGAAAATTCATCATTTTGGTTGAAAATTTAATTATTTTGTTGAAAATTCATTTTTTTTAGATTGAAAATCAATTTTCTTAACTGAAAATCCAACTGTTTAGTTGAAAATTTATATATATTTTGTTGAAAATTCGACTTTTTTATAGAAAATTTTTTTGGTCTGAAGTGTAACTGTCTGGTTGAAAATTAATATTTTTGATTGATTTAAAATTGAAATCTTTTTTAGATGAAATATAAATTAACACATTTTTCATTGAAAAGTCATCTTTTCTGATTGAAAATTAATTTCTTCGGTTGAAAATTCAACTAGTTGGTTGGAAGTGGAATAACTTTGATGAAAACAAATTTTTGTTGTTGAAAGTTTATAATTTAAATTAAAAATTCATCTCTTTGGTTGAGAGTTTGAATATTTTGTGGAAAGTTTTTTTTTTTTGTTAAGAACTTATATTTCTTTAGTTGAGAACGTAACTATCTGATTGAAAATTTATGTATTTTGTTGATAATTAATCTTTTTTGGTAGAGAATTAATCTCCTTGGTTTAAAATTTTTGTACCTTTTGTAAATTCGTCTTTTTGGCTTGAAAATCCAACACTTTAGATGACATTTTTGTTCTCTAGTGAAATATCTTTCTTGGTTGAAAATCATTTAGTTTTAGTTGAGGATTCAACCATTTTCATGAAAATTCGTCTTTTTGATAGAAAATTGAACTTATTGGCTGAAAATTCAACTAATTGGTTGAAAATTTATGTATTTTGCTGAATATTCGTCTTTTTGGTAGAAATTAAATCTTTTTGGTCAGAAATGCAATTGTTTATTTAAACATTATTTGGCTCTCGTCAATGATTCAACTATCTTTTTTTAAATTTGTCTCTTTTGGATAAATTAAACTTCTTACGATTCAAAATAGAATCATTTTTGGGATGAAATATCAACTATTACATTTTTCGTTGAAAATTCATCTCTTTTGGTTGAAAGTTCAAGTATTCTGTTGAAAATGAAACAAGTGTGTTAAAAATTCATTTTTTTTCTGAAGATCCATCATTTAAGTTAGTGTAAATATAAACTTATTGGTTGAAAATTCAACTACTTCATTGAAAGTTGATGTATTTTGATAAATATTCGTCTTTTTCGGTATTTATTTATTCGTCTTTTTTGGTATTTGGTTTAAATATCAACTATTACATTTTTCGTTGAAAATTCATCTCACTTGGTTGAAACTTCAAGTACTTGGTTGAAAATGAAACAGCTGTGTTGAAAATTCATTTTTTGTTTGTTTGAAGATTCATCATTTTAGCTAGTAGAAATATAATCTCATTGTTAAATATTCAACTATTTGGTTGAAAATTTACGTATTCTGTTATAAATTAATGTTTTCGGCAGAAATTAAATTTTTTTATTAAAAGTTCAACCAACTGATTGAAAATTTACGTATTTTGTTCGAAATTCGTCTTTTTTGGCAGAAATAACGTTCTTGATTGAAAATTCAACTGTCTGGTTGAAAATTTATGCGATTTGTTGAAAATTCGTCTTGTTGGTTAAAAATTCAACTGCTTGTTCGAAAGTGGAACTAGTTCGTTAAAAATTATTTCTTTGGTTAAAAACTTGAATATTTTGTTTAAAATTCGTCTTCTCGGGCTGAATTATACTTTTCGTTGAGAATCCATCTCTTTTGGTTGAAAATTTAACTACTTGGTTGAAAGTGGAATCACTTTGTTAAAAAATATTTCATTTTATTGAAGATTTATCAATAAAGTCTTTCTTGGTGAAAAATTAATCTTCTTGATTAACAATTTATCTTCTTGGTTGAAAATTCATATTTGAATGAAAATTTATTTATTTTGTTTGAAATGCGAAACTTTGACTTGAACTTTCAGGGACTTAAAACGTTTTAAAGTCATTCGAGTTGAAAATGTCTTCTTGCCGTCTGCTTGCAAAAAAAAACGCAACAGTCGGTTGCTAAGATCGTGAAGATGGGCTATTCGGATTTTTGTTTCACTAGATTGAATAGTTCTGATATCAAATAAAGGACAGAATTGAGCTGCAGTACTTTTGATATCTCAGAATTTACTGTGAATGGATTTCATCTTTGTTTAACTGAACAATCACTTTTTATACAGCTTTGAATATGTTCCCAACCTCAAGTGGATTTCTACTGATACTCCTATGTTTAAGAATGGTTTAGTGTGTTTTCAAAAATATTTGTAATGTACATTATTATTAGATATGTAAAAGTGTATTCGACAGGAAAACGAAAGTAATATGTTTGTGAAGAATGACCCAGAATTTATAGGAGAGAAATTCTGACACCTATTGCAACATATTCATCGAGTGATCACACTAACGCAAACTTATCTATCTGCTCTCAAACCACCTTCATGAAAGCGACTATCGTGATCGAGTAATAATACCATCTACAACATGAAACCGAGCTCAATACAGCATTCGATGAAACGGCTTGTTTGAATTACGTCTTGTTTGACATGGGTAACATCTTCTGGGTATATCTAATACAACTCGCTAAGGAACAACGTCTCTACCTCATACCTCGACTTTACGCTGATAAAACATCTCACAGCGTCACAGTTCAAAGGTGACGGATACGTTGATACGGAACCCTCTGTGTGTAAAACAGAGGTGAAACTATTCATGATTCCACACACATCTAGTTGTTGGTGTATTGGTACTCAAATATTTGATAAGTTTTAGTAAATTCGAGTTATTTATTCGCTTGAGTGAGAGAATGGGTTTTGTTCAGTAGGAAGTATTATGCTGAACAAGCATCAAATAATTTGTCTTAAAAAATATTAGATTCTTTGCGTGGAATGCATCAAAGGGCTCCATCTCATGTCCTTGTAGAAATTGAGATTTTTATATCAATAATTTGGGGAATGGTCTATAAAAAGGAAGATTTTCAGTAGAAGAGGTCAATATTTGGTCAGCAAAAGTCTGCAAACACCGGCAGCAGTGGTGGACCTTTTTACCAATACAGAGATTGGTTTTGTTATCAGCTAAAACGTACTAAGGCATATTTGAATTAGACACTTGCTTTTCATGCTTGCTGTATTGGAACGAGTAGTTAATCCAAATGTTCCTTACTATTATTAATTTATGTGATTAAGCAGAAATATATATTGCAACTTTAGCTCAATTCGTTACATTTTTACATCTAGTAATAGCTCGTACACTGCCGATAATCTTCCTACCCTCATTTATACGTCTAGATATCTTTGCATTTATCCTTCCGTCAGCAGTAAATAAATTACCAAGATCCACAAAATCATAAACTTGTTCTTTCTTCTCTCCGTTTAAGGTAACGTTGGCATACTGTTTACTCACCCCCAATTTGAAACACAAAAATTTTTGTTTTATTCATATTAATATTAAGACCCATGCTCTTCATGCTGGTGTCCAGTCTGCTCATAATTCTCTGTAGATCATCGGTTGATTTTGCCGTAACGATCTTATCATCTGCAAACACCAGCTCGACGCACTCTCACTGTTTTGAGATCAACACCTTCTTCGTCTAAGAGAGCCATTCTTAGACAATTGTCCATGTATATATTGAGCATCCAGAAGGACTTAACGCAGCTTTGCCTGACGCCCTGCTTAATATCAAACCAATCGCTCAATCGTCCATTTACTTTCACACTCGCTTTACTACCATTATATAGATTGCTTTCATTGCTTTGAGAAGCCAACCATTCATTCCATACTCTTTCGGGTTTTCCCAAAGCTTAGATCTAATCACATTATTGAAGTTTTTTTCCAGATCAACAAGTGCACAAAGAACTCCTTTGTTCAGTCTTACGACTTATCTCTATGATCTGTCTCAAGCTAAATATCTGATCCAGACATGATCTCCCTGACAATAATCCACATTGAACTTTCCAGATCCTTAACTTACTTATTCCTATGACCTTGCCATTAAGTACTTTGGTGAATATTTTACCTACAGTACTTAGTAGGCTAATCGCTTCTGAATTAGCACAGTCACGTTTATCACCCTTTTTCTTATAGAGAGAAACGATAATCACCTTTCTCCAATTATTTGGAACTTCACCGTTCTCAGCACACATATTTATGAATTCCCTCAGTCATACAAACAAATATCCGCCACAGCTCTCAAGTATTTCAGCGGTGATACCATGCATTCCAGCAGCCTCACCATTCTTTGGTTTCTTAATTGCGGATATAATGTCGCGGATATCGATTCTTCGTTCAAATTTGAAGATGCTGTCCAGTAGTATTTCCCATACATCCTCCATATTTTTGTGGCCTAATTCCATTTTCCAGTCTTCTTTATGATGTCCTAAATATTTCTTCAACTTTTTACAATATACTACTTATCTTTTTCTGCAAATAACCTATTAAATTCGCGTCTGCTTTGAGTTATTATTAACTCTTCTTCTCCTCCATCCTTGACCTAGGTTCATTTTTGAAACTACGAAGTAGTGATTCGTTCCACATTCTGAGCTTCTCGTAACCCTTGTATCCCTTACAAGCCCTCTCAGTCTCTCATTCGCTACAACAAAGTCAATCATACTGTGGCTTTCGCCTCTGCATCAAATGTACACGTGGATCATTTCACGTCTGAATCAAGTATTTTTAATGAACAAGCCCTTTTCCAAGCATAAGCTTAACAATTTCTCCCTGTCGCCCTTCGTTTTTGGATTTCCGAAGTGACCCAGTACCCTGTAGGTAACTTCGCGTTGCTCACCAGCCCAGCCGAGTAGAATATTCAGATATATAGAGTAGAATGATTCTTTCTCCAGGATCACAAGTACCTATAATATCATTTAACGAGTCCCAGAAGGTATCTTTCACATCACTACTGTTACCATCAACTGGACTGTAGCATGCTTCAATAAATAGCCTTCTGATTCCCACTTTCATTCTAGCCCATAATAATCTAGGAGATACACATTCATATTTTTTGACATACTGTTCTGCTCTCTCATTCATAATATATATCTAATAGATATCTATCTTCCTTATGCGCACTGTATCCCGCGATTCCGTTTCCTATTTATACCTATAGCATTCCCAACATCCAGTCTCCATTCATCGCCTGCAACATTTCCGAGGGCATGCCTCAGAAGAGTCAGTCCTATTCGAAGCTACATTATTATTTGCTTCTTTCATCACACTAGTTTACAGCCATTTCGCCCACTATATCTCACTATGATTTTCCCATGTATTCCGGCCCAATAACAAGAAAATCACACACTCAAATTTTTTTATGGAAGCGTTTCCGAGATATCAATGTTCAAATTTTGTTTTCAATTTCCAGTCATTCCGACGTTTTTGAGTATATCTCGAGTTCTAATTGACCGATTTCCCTAAACGAGTACTCAAATTAAAGGCAACTGAATCCTCTACAGCTCTATTCTGAAGTTTTCAGATTGGCCCAGTAGTTCAGATGCTAACGATTTTAATAAGTTGCGATTTGTTTGCGATTTCTATTCTGCCCAGGACGATATGTGAATTTTCAACCTCGATTTTTGCCAAAAAATGCGACTTTTCCAACTTATTGAAATCGCTAGCATCTGAAAAACTGGGCCGATCTGCAAACTTCAGGATAGAAAGTTGTACATGAGTCAGTTGCTTTCAATTTGAGTGCTCGTTTAGGCAAATCGGTCAATCAGAACTGAAGATATACTCAAAAACGTCGGAACAACTCTAAAAATTGAAAAAAAAATTCGAACATTGATATCTCGAGAACGCTCCCACAAAAAAATTTGTGTGTGTGAATTTCTTGTTAAGAGGGCCAAAATACATGAAAAAATCATATTAAGATGTGGTGGACAGAAAAAAAATTTTAATTTCGTGAACTAGTGTAAACTAGTGTTATTTAAAATCTACACCAAACTATCAAGTTGATGCGAAAAATGTATTCCATAAGTATGAGATCGTGTCCAAACTAAGCAGCTAAATCGTCATAAAGTGGTGTGTCCATTTATAACGTCATACAGTGGTTCAGAAATGGATTTTTGCGGACGATTTTGGGCCTAGATAACATTTTTGAACCGATTTAAGGTTTTTTTCAGAAATAGTCTCTATTAAAATTCTCACAAACATAATGGAATCAATTTTTAAAAATTTTTTGTGTGTTTATCAATACTTGAACAAATACAGCAAAAATATTGTTCACTATTAGGTCTCATGGGCAGAACAATTGACGTAGCACAAAAGTTCATGTTGAGATGAGAACGTTCAAATAGAAGATGATTTTTCATAGAAAATAAAACTTATTTTTGATATTTCAAACAGTTCTTTCGGAACAATTTTTTTTAATAATATCGCTACAAAAAAATCAATAGAACCATTTGATTTTACGGGAAAAGTTACATAGGGTTTATGTATTGTAAAATTTTCTTGTCAACCCTATTTGTTACGTAGTATAATTAAATGCGTAAGCGGGCGTCTCACGATATAATTGTTCATTTATACTAAATACAAAATAGAGTTGAGGAAAAAGTTGCTTAACACATGGACTGTATGTAATATTTCCCGCAGAATCGAATAGTGTCATTAGTTTTGTCGTAACTTATATTTTTAAACAGATTATTTAAACTAAAATTGTGTAAACTATCAATAATTTAATTTTTTTTCATTTTTAATCATCTTGCCATGAAATATTACCATTCCAATAGTAACTTTCCTACTATGTAATTGGCCTGCCTATGGATCTTAATAGGTTAAAAAATTGGTTATAACATTATAAGTTGTTCATAAATTTTCAAATTATGAAACATTTTTTTTACGGATACCATCAGAATAGAAAATTGCAACAATTTTAAGACAGATTTTTTTTCTATAACAAAGTGATGAACTGTTGAATTTGCTTAAAGAAATTGTTGATGATAATTGAATGCGATTCGTAATAAAATATTTGTGATTCCTAAGCCTTTCCTCATCAGTTCTACATAACCATGATTTTATTAAAGCGATTCTTTCATAGATAAAAATCATAACCTTGAAGTGAACAATTTTTTCACTGTATTTGTTCAAGTATTGTTAAACACACAAGCAAGTACAAAAATTTGCTCTCTTACGTTTGTAAGGACTTTAGTGCTGAGTATTTCTGAAAAAAATCTTAAATCGTTCAAGAAATATCACCTGTGGACTAATTTGTCCGTAAAAATCCATTTCTGAGCCACTGTGCGTCAGTCCCACTGAACTTAGTCATTTAAGAGAAAAAATTAAAACCAAGACAGAACAAAAATAGTTATGATAGGTTCGTGTTGTATACTGAGGTGGGCACCAGTCTCCTTCAATTCGGTCTTCAAGATAGGAAAATACCATTCATTACTTCATAAATGTGATAAGAATTCTCAACTCGGAATAAAACTTTGATAGGCTTAGAAACTCCCACGAATATTCTATTACCTTCAAAAGTTTCCCAGTTTTCCCAAAGTTTCAAACATTCCCACAAGTTTCCAAAAGTTTCGAACGTTTCCATAGATTTCGAAAATTTCCACATGTTTTATAGTTTTCGGGAACTCCCACAAGTTTCAAAAACTTTTAAACATTTGCATCTATTTTCAAACATTTCCATAAGTTTTCCAAACGTTGCATCAATTTCTCTCGTTTTCCATAAATTCCTCATAACTTAGTTTACTTGTCATTTCAATTATTCTTAAATATTGGTATTGCACAAAGCTTGTCACTAATTATTGAACTTCTAAGAAGAAGGCTCACTAAGCGTACCAAAAATTCAAGAACAATGAAAATATTGAAAAAAAAATTAACGCATTAGGATCAACTAACAGAATTTGTAATTGTATTTTTCTTAGTAAGACTACACAAACTCACCCGGGCCACGGTATAAAAGGAAATATTTTCAGTAATACAGAGATTCGTTTTATTATCTACAAAAACCTCCTGAGGCACATTTGGATTAGTCACGTGCTTTCCATAGTTGCTCTATTGGAACAAGTGACTACACCAAACTTGCCTTAGTAGGTTCCTTAAATTTAAATTCATTAGAAACAATTACGAATCGGGTGACAAATACCAATTGTAAGTTACAGGTTTTCACCCTAAATTTTAACAGTGTACTGATTTTGCCCTAGTATGTTCATTGGCGGGCCTTTGAGACACCTCAGTGTCTGTTCGTGTATCGTCCAACAAAGGAGTACTCCTTCACCATACCCTCAGTCCACACGTTCGTATACAAAGTCCCAGCCCGAGCCAGCTTTACGCGGTCTGGGTATGCTTGTAGTTTGAAGCAAATGGCAAAGCTACGTACACTACATTGCGGTTTAGATCAAACCATGCTTCCGTGCCTACCATTGATGCATACATGTGGAAATTGGGCTAGAGCATTGCACAATGTCAACTCAACTCTATGTATCGTAGCCACTTAGTGTAATTAAATAGTTCATGAACTTCTATCGGATTATGTAATGATGAATAGTTACACTATCTATTAAAATTTTTTAGCCGTTTCATGAAATGGGCAAGAACCTTTGGACAGTTAGTGTAATAGATCAAAGTTTCACTATCTGTCTAACTATTCAAGCCATTTCATGAAACGACTAGCATGCTATCCAGCACATAATGTAGTACAGCTCAATCAATATAATAGAAAGGACCAATGCACAAAGTGGTTGAGTCCGAATTTTGAAAAAATTGAACTGTGAGCGTCAAAAAATGGCTAAGGAGAAGAAGTTGCAAAATGCAGAGCGGCGATTTGACTGGGACTTCATAGGATGAAAGTAGATTGAAATCCATTAAATACATGTTTTTTCTTTTGATCCAATGGGCCTAAGTTTCCGAGATATCGAAGTTTGAATACTTGACCTTGAAAGCTCAGATCAAGTCGTGGCTCCGGGCTGAGCAGTAGCGCGTTGCGCGCCCAAACCTAAACATAAACCTTGATATTTCGGAAACCAAGGCCCATTGGATCGAAAAAAAATACGTCTGTAATGGATTTTTATGTACTTTCACTCTGTAGAGCCCCAGTTGAATCGGTATCCCACATCTTGCAAACTCTCCTTGTAAGTCAAAGTCGAAGTCGAAGCGATGAAAACGAGGGTTCTATTGGTGCTACAAACGTAATAAAATTTGGAATTTAACAACTTCTTGCACGGAGCTTGAAAAGCAGTGAACGAAAAACAGTCTGACATGTTGTTCGTCCTCTAAACAATTAGTGATTATTATTACAGGCTTGTAGGATAGTGTTTATCAATAGATTATTGTAATAAATATAATATAGATATATTATTATAAAATAGTGATTCTCATAGGATGTTTTGCGTAGACTACGTATCCGTTGACCAAAATTCTCAGACAGTAGGTTGGGATCAAAAGGTATACAAAATGCGTGTTTGAGACTTGTTAACAGCCATTTAGCATTATAAACAATAATATGTGCTAGAATTTCAACCGGAGCTCAAATGAAAGCTTGGACCTCTTCTATTGGAGCTATTAGACCAGAAACTAAAGGACATTGCCATGAAGTCATTGGTAATGTCCTTTATTTTTTGGTGTAATATAATCAAAGGAAAAGATTGAAGCTTTTATTTGAGCCACCGTAGAAAATTTTAACGTGTTGAATAATTTGTATGGATTCCCGTAAAGTGTAAATAGAGCGATTTTTTAGCCTGTAACCTCGTCTCTTTCCTCGATGTACTCTAAAACTCGACGTGCTGGAGCACTTTTGTTAATGATTTAGTAAGATACGCAACAAATCCTATAAGAATCATCTGGAATTGTTCGAAGAAAAGACAGAAAGTCTGAAAATGTCGGACAGTATTAAGTCTATTAAAATGGAGCCAATTAAATTCCAGTGACTTATGAAACTACCTAAGCTAGTTATTTTTGGTAGCACTGAACTTTAGCAGAAGACACGATACACATGGAAATGCCGAAAATTTAGCTACATCTAGTCGTAGAGATGGTGGAAATGAGGAGTAAGATATCGGTCACGCCAAAATTTATGAGTAGTTTACTTTTACTTCCAACTCGTATGAAACAGTCGAAACATAATTTAATTTTAATTCAATAGAATTATTTGCATGTAATATAAATGATAAAATTCATATAAGTAGTCTTACTTTCGTAGCGCATCAATCGTGAAGCTTTAATTCATTCATGTTTAAAGAGTGAAAGACAATTCATTTTAGGCAAAAAATGTAGAAAATAAGAATTGTTTTTTTTTGTTAAAACCAGAACATTTTTGCCTGTGAAAAAAAATTAATTGGAAGCAATGCAACATTTTCCTTCTATCAAATTTCTTCGCAATTTTTGGCAATAGTGATGAGAAGGACATTTTCGAAAATGTTAAAGTTTTAGATTGTCAAGGGAATTTATTATTTACAATCCTTATTCTTGCTCCCTAAAAATGCTCCCTTGATTTCAAATAAAATTAATTCAACTTTAAGATTAATCATAAACATTCGCATATACATCATTAGAATAGTTTAAAAAAATATGCAATTTCAAATATTTTAGGGCTCTCTTCAGTGAATGATGTAGAGGCATCTCATGAAAACTTTTCAAGGTGTACTACATGGGCTGAAAAGTCTTCGGCCTGACAATGAAAAAACGATATTTTGAATGAAAAATTGGCTTTATTCTT
>JAUMHM010109952.1:0-21606 GCA_032362435.1 Melikaiella ostensackeni
AATTTATTAATTATATCTTGTGCAGTGTTTTATGTGCCTGTTGTGATTGAAATTTAAGTCTGAAGTTTTCTGTAGTGGTTGAAAAAGTTGCCTTTCCTCATACCTCATAGAGGTGTAGATACAATAATCTAATTGTGAACAAAATTTGATACTAAATTTATATGAAAGCCAAGAAGTATTCAGGTGTAGAGTCTAGTATTATTGTGTATTTTTTAATGTCCAATAACTTCATGAATAGAGCTGGGATTTTGTAAAATTGAAAGTGGGAAATGTTGGATAAGTGTAAAGACAATATTATTATTGAAAAAAGGTAGCATATATGATTATATATTATGTAAACAAAATTCATTTTTTGAGTTTAGATATCACAACTGTATTTACTCACTACTCGAACTCGAAAAACTGTGTAGTATTTATGTCCCGTAAATAAACATTTATACACAAATTTTTCATTACGAATAATGCAAGTTATTTTCAAACATAAAAAAGGATTGAATATTTTTATTTTCATCTCATCGAGTTTTGTCTCAACATGAATGGCTGTTTTTGATATTATTTTTTCCTCAGATAATTCAATTTTCGATTGTACTCTTTCAATACTTTTCTTAACATAATATGAATCACTTTCATGTTTCAGACCGGAGAGTGGCAGAAGGTCCACCTTTTTCCTGTCCAAGATGCGGCAAGTCGTATTTACATAAAGGAAGCCTCAGAAGGCATTTGCGACTTGAATGTTTGGTGTTGCCCAAATTTGAATGTACCTATTGCAAAAAAAGATTTAAGCACCGACATCATTTGCAAGATCATCAGAAAACACATTTCTATAAAGATTATCGCCTTGAATTGATATAATTCTTCTACTTCAAACGAAACTTAATATGGTAATACATTCACTAGACTGAAAATTATGTTTTTATGTTTCATTGAAAAGAAATTTTATTAAATTTGTTATATAATCGATATTTGTTTTATTCCTACAATAAAATCCTTCAAAAAGGTCAAGATTCTTTCTACTATTCAAAATGAATATCACAAAAAATTGTATTTTTATTGACTCTCTGATCAAAAAAAAAATAGAAGTATAAAGAAGATGTATAATGAAAATAAAAGTGCCCTGTTGAAGGTTTTCAAAAATCTTTTAGAGATATTAGGATACCTTATTATAAAAATAATAGATTTAACCCTAATTATTTTTCATTTGTTTAATGCAATTTTATCTATCAATCATATTCAAACCAGGAAGTAAATAATAACCAGAAAGTAAAGTAATCGTAAACAGAAAGTTTTGGTTTAGATGGAGAGTCAAGTGTTGGAAGATCGTGGAAGCTTATGAAGGTATATCTAATATTTTTTATTGAACAAATCTTGAGATTGTTTAATAAAGAATAATTGGACATTTCATTTTGGAAGTGTTTGAAGGCACAGGAGTGTTTGGAAAATAATCATAAAGTTTGTTATTCACTTCGAGGTTATGTTTACTAAGTTTACGCTTTTACAACGTTAATGTTTATAATTTATTATTTTATTTGTATGAGACAAAGAAATACTAGCCTTTTAATTTTATGAGTACGAAAAATAAGGAATGGGTTTATATCCAGCACTCAGCTCTGAACTTCTATTATAGGTACTATGTACTCAAATCAATATTGTATGCAGAAAATGAATTTGATGTTTTTCAGAGATATTACTAATTAAACTTTAATAATTATCTATCCAAGAAAAATATGTCAGCAATAAAAAATGGAACTTGGTAATTACATCAAAGTAAGGTGTACTTCAAAATGTTTTTTTCCATTCTCCAAGTTAATAAATATCTTCCAAGTACGTGAAGCTGTTTTCATTTATTTTCAGATTTGTTTAACTATGCTCCTGCTCCTTTTATTGTTATTGCTCTGATTGTTGTAATCTTCAAATCTAAATGCATTTCAAATTTCCAGCCGTAACATTTTGGAAATATTTTTCAAAGATATTTATAAATATAATGTCTATATTAATATTATTGTTATTTTCAGGTGAGGATGAGAATAATCATGAGGCTTTCATTGTTTGTGCATATTTTATCATACGCATTCTAAAAATGTTATGATCAATTTCCTCATTTATTCTTCAGAAATCATATTCATTTACCCAACCATATAACTTTTTTTGTAAATATATAAAATTATTTTTGCATGTAAAATTAAAAACCTGTACCAAAAATAGAAGGTATATGATAATTTTTGTTTGAATTCAACATTTGTCCTCGACTAAGGATTTTAACCAGACGTACCAATCAAAAATCAGTTTCAGTGAAATCAAAAGAATTTATTCTCATTCATTGAATATTACGAAATTTCTTGAAACATCTGAAAACAAATTTTAAAAACTTATTAAGGACACTGCATGCAGTGATGGAAAGTAACTAGTTCCTTTTAACTAGTTACTGTAACTAGTTACTTTTTTTGGTAACGATAGTGGTAACGAAATTACTTTTTTAAGTGAGTAACGAACTGGTAACTAGTTACATTTTTTTTAGTTATAGTAACGATAAAAAATGTTACTTTTTAATTACTTTCGAAATGCAGTTGTATTTATTTTATTTATCATTTTTGTTGGAAATTCATATATTTTGTTCAAATTTCGTCTTTTTTTCTCAAAAAATTGATCTTTTTGTTTGAAAATTCTTCTCTTTGGTTCCAAGTTACACCATTTTGTTGAAAATTGATCTTTTGTAGCTGAAAATTCATGTATTCTGTTAAAAATTCATCTCTTTTGTTCCAAATCAAGCAATCTTGTTAAAAATTCGTCTTTTTTGGTTGATATTTCATCTATTACATTTTCCATTGAGAATTCATTTTTTTGGATGAAAATTTTATTATTTGGTTAAAAATCAATTTTTTCCAAAAATTTCCCTTTTGGCTTAAAATTTTAACAGTTTGGTTGATTTTATTTCTCTCTTGACTAAAAATTCAACTATTTTGATGAAAATTATTTTTTTGGTTGAATGTAACTGTTTTTGACTTGAAATTTAATTTTTTTTTGTTGAAATATCAACTATTACATTTTTTGTTAAGCAGTCATATTTTTTTGTTCAAAATTATTTTTTTCAATTCAAAAAAATTCATGTATTTTGTTTAAAATTTGTATTTTTTGGTAAAAAAATTATCCTCTGGGTTAAAAATTCATCTCTTTGGCTTCTTATTTACCTCTTTTGTTGAAAATTCTTCTTTTTTGGTTGAGTTCAACTCTATTCAATTCAAAATAAAAATCTTTTTCAGTTGAAATTTCTAGTAATACCTTTTTCATTGCAGATTCATCTTTTTTGGTCAAAAGTTGAACTACTTTGTTAGAAATGATTTTTCATTTATTGAAGATTCATCATTTTAGTTGAAAATTCATCTTTTCTGTTGAAAAATTAACTATTTTATCAACATTTTTTTTTGGTTAAACATTCATTTTTTGAATGAAAATTTAACCATTTCATTTTTGGTTTGAAATTTGTATTGTTTAGTTGAAGATTCATCTATTTGGTTAGATATTTCTCTTTTTTATTTGAAAATTCATATATTTTGTTGAAGATATATCTGTTTTTGTTGAAAATTTATCCTTTTTAGTTGAAAATTCATGTATTTTGTTTAAAATTCAACGTCTTCTAAAAAAATTTCTGTTGGTCTTAGAATATTGTAAACCTTCTATGAGTGGAAGTCGTAACTAGGTAAATCTAAAGGAACACTTTTAAAAATAAATAATGAATTTTCAGCACCAAAGAGATTAATAGCCCAAAATAGGAAAGCTGAAATTTTTGTTTCACACTGAAATTCAAAATTCTCTAAAACATTCCTTGTTTTAGAAATATTATGTGGGTCATGAGTAACCTACGACTTGCATTGAATAGTGTAACAACTATCACTCGAAAGTTATAAATAAAGTTTTATAAAAATGAAATTTGGATATATATTTCTAGAATATAAAAGTAACTGAAAATGTAACGATAGTTACTTTTTTTGGGAAATGCAACTAAGAAAAAGTTACATTTCAAATCGGTAACTTCAACGATAACTAGTTACTTCTTTGTGATGTAACGGTAACTATAACTAATTCCTTTCAAAAAGTAACTTAGCCATCACTGATTACATGTTTGATTTTCAATTTCGCTACTCCAATCAGCTGGTGATCATTATCATGGTATTGTTTTCTAGACATACTAACCGCGAACAAAGAGAAATACTGCCGTATTATTTATAAATTTGTTTATGGAAGGGATGTCATTAATGCTTTTTAACCCTAGAATCATAATTCAACTCATTTAATGAAAATGTAGTTCTTAACGCAAGTAATATGAAAGTAAAATAATTTTTGACGAAGATAAAAAATGTTTGCTGTAAATTAAAAACATTTCTTAACTTCTCGAAAAATTGTTTATTTTTAATGGTTCTTGCATAAAAACTCTTTTTTAATATTCCAGTATTGGTCAAACTGGCTTTGATACTTTTAATTTTTTATTTTGCATATGAAAAATTATTTTCCATTTCAGTAATAAGAAAGAAGTCTTATTGACAGTCCTACTCTAAAATAATATTTTTGAACTACATTATACATAGTAGTTTTTTTGCCACTTAATTTTTTCCGAAAAATTAACTGTTTCAAGCTGTTTCAAAATATAGAATTTCATAACTGTTGAATTCGCCAGAAGAAAATACTAAAAAATCGGACATGCAGTCCATGCTCAAGACACAGAATCGTTTGCCACCCAAATGTGTTATTTTTGAAAGGGAATAAGACGACACGTATCTAACCGATTTTGGAAAAAAAATTGTTTGAGAAAGTTATGAGTATTTGAATTTTAAAAATTGAAAACGCGGGTTATCAAAAGACAGTCAAAATTTTTGTCAACTATATGACATTTCTTAGATAATATAGATATTTACCTTCTTTTTTTTTATTCTGGCAAAAGCTCAAAATTGACAAAATGACGGTTAGCCTTCTGGAAATATTCAAAGTTAGTGATAAGAACTTCAAATGGGTACTCGGATACTCGGTCCTCTGGGTACACTATTCATGACGGGTGATATTCTATAACAAACAAAAAGAAGAAAATGCTACGATTAAAAATTGGGCGTCATTTTTTTATACTTATTAATCTTGTTTATACTGCTAACTTCTCAGTGTCGAAAACACTCACAGATACCCGGGTACCGGGTATCACTCGATTACCCCGGGTACTCAGATATCCGAGTTTTTGTTCATTACTCAGGTACCCGGGTGATACCCGACGTAGCGGGTATCCGCCCAGATTCCCGGATATTCGGGTATCGGCAAAATGCCTATCACTATTCAAAGTCAATTTACCCAAAAACCCCAGCGGTTTTTTTCTCTAGAATTTTTTCTAGATTCGTCCTATTGTAAAGAGTCCATAGTAGTCTGCCCTATTCCCGGGCATTAAAGAAAAGAAGGATTATTTTTTCCTAAAAAACTCAAATTCACTTTTTTTGTCAAAATAACACAAGCAACGAAACAAAATCATAAGAACAAAATTTTTTCTCTAAAAATGTTCTAGAAAAATGTTTCTTGATACTTTTTTCTGTCTAGCGTTATTTTCGAAATTTTGAAAAAAAATATGTGTAAAATCCTTCAGGATTTTCTCTCTTGAGAATGAAATTTTATGATGTGATGGAAAACCAGAAACGACGTAATTCATCAGTTTGAACAACGTTTTGGTGAAAGGATAATAAAGTGAGTTAGAAAAACTGGAGAGTATCGATTATTTCAAAAATACAGACTTCAAAGGAAAAATTTCGATGTAAAAGTTGTTGAGACTCTTAAATTACGTTCTTCTTTGTTTCCCGTGACACCATTATATTGAATTGTTGACAAAAAAATCTAAAGGATTTTATACATATTTCAGCCAAAATTTCGAAAATAACACTAGAGAGAAAAATGTGTTAAGAGACCTTTTTCTAGAACTTTTTCAGAGAAACAGTTCTGTTCTTTCGATTTTTCTTCGTATCTTGTGTTGTTTTGTTTTTCCTTTTTACTTATCTCTGTTATTCTCATTTAATATTATTAATATTATTGAAGATATTTTTTATTATTTGGTTTTAAAAAATTTCTAATTAGGCCATCTGGACGTTTTTTTCGTAGAGAAGCATACTGCAATTATCTGTAGATTTGTAGTAACAGATTCTGTTGATATTTTCAACGTTTTGTATCAAAAATAATATTAATAAAAACTCAAGAAGTCGTAAAAATGGACAAGGGACGATGGAGAAAAAGAGACGAGAATTTCTGGAAAATAAATATCACTAAAAAATCAAGAAAGGAGGTAAGCGCGTTTGTGAATTTTTCGGAATGTTCAATAAATAAGAATACATTTTTTTTATTTCAGCCAAACTGATTTTCGATTGGTACGCCTGGTCAAAATCCTAAGTCGAGGACAAGTATTGAACTCAAACAAAAATAATCATGTACCTTCCATTTTCGAAACAAGTTTTCAATTTTACATGCAACTATAATTTAATATACATAAAGAGTAGAACAATTTTAATGATTTAAAAAGTTTCGGAAGAGTTATACCTATTTATAAAAAAAGTTATATGGTTAGGTAAATGAATATGTTTTCTAAAGAAAAAATGAGGAAATTGGTTTGAACATTTTTAGAATGTGTATAATTAAATATGCACAAACAATAAAAGCCTCATGATTATTTTTATCGCTATTTGAAAGGAACAATAATATTAATATGGAAATTATTTTTGAATATTTCCGGAAAATGTTTCCAAAATTTTACGGCTGGAAATTTAAAATGCATGTAGATTTCAGTCACAAGAATCAGGGAGCGCATTACATTACAAATGTAACTTATATTTCAGGTACTGGTAACTGAAAGTGATTTTCCTGCACTTGCAACTGAAAATTCATTTATAAAAATCCTTTTTTTGTACATTAAACTTTCATTTTTAATTTACTTTCATGAACAAAGTGGGTAATTTTCATCATATTATAATCCACAGATATTTGAAAATATAAATTCCGCAGAATAATGCAGATAGAATTCCAAATCTCGACCTAAAGTAAAAGTCACTTCACATGTATTTAATTTTAGGATTCTGGCATGATTTTAGGATAAACAATTCACCTACAAGATCATAAGACTAGATTAAAGAAAAATTCAAGGTGAATTAGACCATTTTTTAAACTCAAATTAATTATTTGAGTGGAAGCTAAAACGAGCATATTCTGATATTATCGTGTTTGAATTTTAATGTACATTGCACATTAAATTTAATGTACATAATTGGAAAAGCTTCCAATACTTAATACTTTCAATACAATTCTTAAAGCTTGAAATCATGAAATCATATTTTGCTTTTAATTTTCGAGGTGATTTTCAAATGAAATGTATAAAATATAAATGATTTACTGTATTTGGATTGTCATGTACGAGTTTAATGAATGACATGTTTTATTTTTCGAACAATTATTTTAATTTTTTCCTTGAATTTTATAGATGATATTTGCGAGTTGAGATTCACTCCTACATCAGTAAATCACATGTATGGGTCTTTTCAAATTAACTTGGAAATTCGACACAGGTAAATTTTGCATTTCAAACTTGTTATTGTAATACATTTCTGTGACAGGATGCTTTTGAATGCTTTTTTAAAGTGTAATATGGATAGCAGCATGAAATAATATTGAGTGAGTGGTTTTTAAACACCGACCTGTTTTGGATGACTTGATGTACTTCACATTTATCAAATAAATTAATTTGAATGGTTTCCTTTAAAAAAATGTTATATAATATTATTTAAAGGTATATTTACAGCATTTGAGGAACATGTCAATGTAATATGATAGTGCTAAACAGAATAAAACTCATAAAGTGGGTCGCTCTAAGTTTGTCTAAAAAAGTAAAAATTAAACACATTTTTGCTATAGTTAATAATTAGCAAAGAATAAACAATGTAAACAATTTTTTGCATCGCTATTGATAGACCATGAAAGGTCATCAGAGGTTCCTCAATAAATCATTTGCAGTGTCTAGAAAACGCGAACAGTTACATCAAAGACAGTACTATTATATTCCCAGTAACAACAAAGTTTTTCTCATCTAAATAAGGATAAATGATTTTGTTTAAATTGATTATTAATTAAAAAGGCATATTTTTTGGTCATGGAATGTTCTAAAAGTTTCTTCAATAGATCAATCAATGCGTCTCAATGCAAAAAAATACATCATATACAGTACTGTAGTATTCATGATATCAAAAAATGCATACTTCGTATGCAGCTTCTCCATTCAAATACAGAACAATCTACTGAACAATAACCCTTGCAGAAATTTCGAAAGAGTTTTAGTGGGGTTCTGACGAGTTTTTCCTATTTCCAATCGGGCTCTAGTAGGGAAAACTAGTCGAAACCCTGTAGGTAATGTAATGCTTTGGTCGGTGTGGGCCCTACTTGATTTTCCAGTAGTGTTCTGGTGGGGGTCGCCCTTTCACAACATATCATATAACCGCATAATACGTAATCAAAACCTCATTTTCATCGCAGTTTATTTCTTTCTCTGAGACTTCCAAAATAGCTAACGTAATGAGATATTTTGTAGAAAAAGTCGAATAAAAAATAATATACTTAAGCAGTTTTATGACAAAATGTCACTTGCTCAACTATAATTGATTCATTTTGATTTTCTCGCACAACGCTTTTGTACATTCACTTATTTCACATTTTTACATTCTCATCAGAGAAGGTATTAGACAGCTTTCTGACAGTCCTAGAAGATGATCATAAAAACTTTTTGAATTTTCTTAAAAAATCGAAGACTCAAATTTTGAGCCAAATGACGCTGGATAGGAAAAAAAGTTAGGATATCAAAATTATTGCTTTTACGAAGTCCCATGAGCTCTCCTCTGAACATTTTTTGGTAGGAGATGATTTTTTGATTGTCTTTTTGATTATTTATTTGTACATGTTATATAGTGAGTGCAAAAAATTGAGCGCGAAGCGCGAATATTATGATAAGAATGTATTCTTTGAGGCCGATAGGGCGTTAAGTAAATAAATTTCCTCTTTCATTTAAAATCAAAAACAACTTCAGTAATTTGTGCATGATGTACATATAACATCGATCACGAAGCGCGACGACCGAATCGCGTGCTCTAGGCGTGGTCAAACTTGCGAGCGAAGCGCGCGATGAGAATGTGCCCGCGAAGTGGACCGATTTTTTGTATTATATTATGGGTAAATATTTTCATTATATTGTGTTATTATTAAATTATATTTAATGTTACATAACTAATACATTATTTACTTATTTATTAATTATAAATTTATTTAAATCTAAAATGGTTCCACAAAAGATTTGAAACGCTTTCATAAATTTAGTTCATGCAAAATTTCTCGAAGAGCCACGAATGAGGATTTAGGATACAAATTAGCAGTTATTTCCAATCCGCTGATTGCATACAAAAGACCGAAATTAAGGGAATCTCTTACCAATATCAAAACACAACTCCATGACTTTTTTGTGGAATTTTTTCACAACACTTTAAAAAATGGTTTTTGCTTATTGAACTTCTTTATGTAGATAGAGAAGTTCAATTTAAGCCAAGCTTAACATTTATAGAGACTCTACATTATTGAATCATTTCAAAGTGAAGAAGTTGAAAAAAATATACTTTTTTACCTTGAAATGTTAATGCAATATTAAAAAAGGGTTCTTGTTCATTATCTTTGTTTATGAAAGTGAAAGATTTAATTTCCAAACATAAAAATGTGTTATTTTATATAAAATTTGTTTGCAACAATAGCAATCGTTATTAATTAACAATGTTCGGTCGTTAGACCTCTCAGGTAACGCATTTGGAGGAAGATTTGCGTGAAAAAACAAAAGATTTTGCGTGAAAATAACAAAATTTTGCTTTTGCTTATCCAATTTTTTTATAAAAATAATTGCTATCGTATTTTGACAACTGACGATCAAAATTTGCAATTGCATGAGCATATCAAGCAATGAAACTGAAAAAAGGGGTGAAATTTTCAGAAAACTGAGAATCTATTAATTTTTGTATGATAATTGTTCATAACAATCATAATATCATATATTTCATATATGTTTACCATTCAGTGTTGCGATAGAGATAAAATATACCAATTCCAGCTTTAAAAAAATTTCGTTCATCAAACCACTTTGTTGTTTAGTTGTTGATTTAATTTGTTTGTAACAATCAAGATGATTATTTTGAAAGTCATTCATATCTTGGGAGAGCCTCTGCATGAATTTAAGACGGTTTGTGATGTTTGCAAATCGTTCTTGAAAAGAAAAAAAAACCTGCAAAATTGCCCTTCTCACCACATTTTGCGTTAAATGAACAAATATAAACATGGCCAAATTTGAAAACCGCCTCTCACAAACCTCTTAAGAATCCATTCAACTGTAATTTTAAGAAAAATTGTAAATCAGATGAAAGCTGAAAGCTGTGAACTTTTTTGAACAGTAAATTCCTGAATTTGACCACTGTGTGTCGGCCGGCCTCGCTACTTCAGCCGACTTAAACTCGACACAGATACGCTTAGGTATTTTCATTCATATCTCGGTAACCCGTGAAGATTTTCGAAGTTTTGTTGACTTGAATTGAACACAAGATTTTAAGAATTGCGTACTGTAAATTTAAGATTTTTTTGCATCCTTTCTACATATTTTTCCAAAAAGTGTTTCGTTTTATTTTTGGTTTCCAGATCCTATAAGACGAAGAAGATCTCGAGGTTAAGGGCGTTATGTTTGTCAAAATTGCCAAAAACGTTATAACAGCACTCTGTGCAGGAACGAGCCGTTGGTTTATACAATTATCACGCTTTATAATACGAAGATACACATAAATTTCTATGTGATACTTTAAATATGGATGATAAAGATAATACGTAGAATACATCAATATAATTTTCATAAATTTCTTCTGATATATTAATATTCCTTGTGAACTCCTCTTGTGTTATGAATTTTCTTACATGTTTTTTTATCACATCGTCAAATCTTGAAAATGTAAAAAGGGTTTACCTTAATTAACACTGTTAAATTATTTTGTTTCAGCTTTTGAATTTGCCATGGAGAGTGGAAAACATTTTTGTACAACCTGTGGAAAGTCTTACAAGCATAAACATCATCTGAAAAGACATCAGGATTTTGAATGTGGTGTGGCTCCCAAATTTTCTTGTGGATTTTGCCCTCATAAAACGAGACGCAAGGAGAATTTAATGAGTCATATTTGGACAAGGCATCAAGGACTTTGGGAGCAATATAACTTGCAGAATATAAATGCCTCGCATTATGAAAATAATATGTGAAAAAAGCTTTATGCACACTTGCATATTGTATATTTTTAAATCGTGTTAGTAGTTGGATGTTAGGGTCTCAAGAAATATTGCAAAAATTTTGGAGGACATTCGATACAATCAAAGTTTAAGGGCAAAAGATATTTATTCCATAAAGCCACGACTTAGCGACTATTTAATGTATTTTTTCCGCCTCTTCATTTTTATAGTAAATAAAATAATGCATTGTAATATTGGGAAATATGAAAAAAAAGCCCACCGCCATCTGACCCTTTGAGGTTTGTATTCATTTTTCAACAATTTTTTGTTATTATTCTTTAACTTAAAATGTAAGTCTTGAGTACTCTCATTCAATATTATCCAGGGCACTAAAGCCCTGTTCTCACTTGCATTCTAAGTGACAAATTTATAAAATCTGATTATCTGAATAAAGTGCAAACTCAAATGGACCAGACTCTTTGGATCTTGATAGATTTGTTGTCGTTTCGCAAATTTCAACGCCTTAATTTATTTACTTTAAAAACAAGAAAGCGGAAAGAATCACATTGATTGGTCCGTAGGTTATGAAGATTTGGCAAAATCTGTCACATATCAAACAGAAATTTTCTTGTTGCAAGTCGCGCACCGCCTCGTAATTGTCATACTATCATAATTAAAATAATATTAGTGTGTAAAAACTTGTTCATAGGGCAGGATATTATATATTCATTTTCTTTACGGACTTCACACAACACATTAATTAATTACTAGAGGTACATAACTTCGCAAAGAAAACTGCTCGAAAAAGGTTTTATTTGTTACAGTCATTACCATTTTTCTTGGAATTATAGAATATTTTTAATTTTAAGACTTTTTTCAACCTAAAAAATTTATTTTGCATTGAGTCAATTTGAAATAATAATAAATAACTAACATTGGTATTGAAAATTGAAGTCCTCATAATTGGAAAGATTAGAAAATTAAATGCTGTATGTTTAAAAATAAAATTTTATGGAATTAGATTTAAAATTCAAAACCTATTAAATATATTAATTTTATATTGTGGCGAGCAAAATTGAGCAACTGTAATTTCTTTCGTTTTTCCCAAAAATCAAACCTTAGAAAAAGACTTCACTGTTTAAATTCAAATTATTGAATTTACAATTCCATAACTTAATATTGGTACTAAAAGTGAATAGTCATCCTTCTGAATTCAAATCAGAATACTTTAATCAGAAATCTGCAAATATAGAAAAATTTCAAAAATCAGCCATGAGGGGCCCATGAGGGGCCCATAAGGGCAATCCAGCCGTGGCCCCTCATGAAAACGATATGCTAATCCATAAATATCCAACATGTGCTTCCCGTATGGTTGCTCTCATAGTCACTCTCCAGGGGCCCTCGTGGGCCCCTCGAATTTGCCCTGACGGTAAATTTTTCATTTTTAGAAATACCTCTAATAATTGTCTCCTTATTATTTTCAAATATATTTTAAGAAGTAAATATGTATTGTTAATATGTATGAAAAATTTAAAAATAAAAATATATGTTAGGGCCTTAACCGGGACCTGAACTTATGACCAGCATCTTGTCAGACTTGCGTTTTTCCTTTGGACCAACTCACCATAATCCTTACGGGGGTCCTCATGAAAAGTCTAAGTTTTCGAAGTTCAGCTTAAAAAAAAAGTCATCAAATTTTTAACAAAAATGTAGTTTTTATAAGCCTGAACTAATCAAACCTCAAAATTTGTAGTGTCAAAAAAATATAAACCCTTTGGATCCGGAAATTGTTACCCAACAACCGTAAGGGCAAACAAGCAGGGCACTTTATGAGGGCCCTCGTGGAAAAATCTAAGCAATAATTTTTTTGTGTGAAAATGATGCGTTGAAAAATTGCATTTATGAGCCCCTTTGTAACTTTTTCAATATTGTGCAGATAATCTTGTATTGTGAGACTGATACCAATAAATAAATGAACCAACATAATTATAAAATCAATCCAAGATTGAGGCTTAGATGTTTTTTATATCATCTTTGTTCTGCTAGATACACTCAAAATGGAATTTTCAGATCGCATTTGATGATTTTCCACAATGTTTTTGTACTTACACAAAAAAAGGTTCACGACCACATTAATAATAACGTTAATACGGGATACAATCAACTGACATGCGGAGCATTTTTTTTCTATCACGTTTTGTATAGTATAATATTTTATATTGCTATAGATAACCTCCAGGAAAAAGGTTACTCAGAATCGAAGAAATATTTCGTTCCTTATAAAAATAATTTTTTTGAATGGGCAGGGATGTAAAATAATTATAACTTACAAAAGTATTATGTAAGTTTTACTTTTTTTTCTTACATTTTCGACCAAAATTTGTTTAAGTCATCAAAAAGTATTTTGTTTTGTGAGGTCACTGAGTATCCAATAGTCACTAAGTATAAAAACAATTAAGTATCGAACAATACTTCTTATCGTGTAAAACTGCATTCAAAATTATTCAAATTTTGGATTGGACTCGCATATTCAATGTATTCTCTCTATCCTATAATTATTCATGAAATCATGATCATGGTCATGAGATCATGAGATTCTCAATTTTATAATTTGTGAAAAAACTTCTTTTCCGTAATGTTTTTCTTTTCAAACATGTTTTTTGTAAAACTTATTTAAATATGACGAATTAATTATAATTGATTCATTTTGTGCATGGTTGCCGAAACGGCGATAAGTGTGTTGGATCCTCAGCGTGCCCCTTGAACAGTGGGCTCACCGAGGACCGATTTTCATTTTTTTGTTACCCGAGTCATATCTTCAACGTCCTTCTTAAAGAGTGGGCTCACAGAGTGCTTTCGCTTTCTTTGTTTGTGCCCGCTTTTGTTTCATCACATCCCCTTGTGCCTTATTAATTTTACTCTCCCAACAACCATATGATTTATTCAATTTCTATAAATAAATTAATGGAACGCTACAACTATTTATTATCATCTTACATATTTTCTTTAAATACACTCACACATGTTAAGTTCTATCCTAAATTTTCATTCCTATTGTGATGTAAAGATACTTATGCTGAGTTTCTACTAACAAACATAATTATTTATTTTCAGGTTTCTCGGCGGGCTACATTTACTTTCAAAATCACCCATCAAGAGAATCAATAATGAAAAAAGCAAAGGAAAATAAAGGTTTCGATGAATCTATGGGAGAATCTTACAGAAAATCTTTTGTCTGTCCTTCCTGTGGGAGAGGATATGATTTAAAAGGAAGTTTATCGAGACACATCCATTTTGAATGTGGCGGCCAAAAAAATTATCGATGTAATTTATGTACTGCGTCTTATACACAAAGCGGAAGTCTACGACGTCATTTAAAAAACGATCATAATATTACCTTACCTGCTAAGAAAAATACTTAATTCCGCAATTTTAAATTTGTCTTACTCCTGTCAAAACAGAGAAATTATTTGTTTACTTCAATGTTAAAATAAAATATAGTGTAGAATTACCTAACTTCGAACACTGACCCAAATTTCGGACACTTATTTCTCTTGGAATCATTCTTCTTCGATTTCTTGGATTATTTTATGTCAATTATTATTCTATGCATGCCTTGTGAATTTTATAGATTTTTGAATATACATATCATGTTACATTATATTTTTCCTTGCGTTTTATTTTCTAGTATTTGGTTTGAGCATCGAATTTTCTATAATTACACAAGTAGAAGATCTTGTAGATATAATGATTTATTTAACTGAAAAAATTTACATAAAAATACATTTTTTATTTTTGGATGAGACAGTTTTCAAATTTTCAGGCTTCAATTAAAAACTTGTTGTCTTTCATACATTTAAAATTGGAAATTTCATCAGTAATATGTGCTGTAAAATTAAAATTTTTCAACTTCAAATACATCAACTTCAAATTGTAGAATTTAGAGTAGGTATTAGAGCACAAATTTTTATTTTCAAAATGTAAATTCATCCAATTTATAATTTTATTGCTTCCAATATTCAATTAAACAACTGACGGCAAGCAGAAGCATAAGAGATTTTTTTTAATTTTTTTGTTTGGTATTCCTTTAATTTTAAATGGTTCAAATTTCATGTTGTTGGATTTCATGAACGTCCTAATTTTAAATTGTTTTATTTTTAGAAGATTTACGCTTAGAAATACGGTTTGTTGGAAGAAATTTTGAGTATTCAAATATGAAATGGTTTAATTTTCAAGAACAGATATGGGGTACAATCTTGATTTCAACAACTTTAAATGTTTAAACCTAAATATAGTCCCAAAATTTTCATATGTTTCAAAATCTTATATCTGAAATACATATATTTTCATTCCACAAAAAAATTCTACTTTACTTTATGGGAATTTAAATTTATATTTAAGATTATTCTTTGATCTTCCGGTATACATAATTTATCATTGAACAACAGTATAAGCAATTAGTGCAACCTACTTCCTGCTGTGCATTTTGGCTTAATAATTTTATACAGTTTTTAAACATTTTTGTAAAATATAGGAAAATGCATTTATCATGGGCGGTTGTATGTTTTTTTTTCAAATGTTAGCACTGTAAAGTACATAGCATATCCGGTAAAATATTAAAATTTCAAAATAACTGATCAGTATTTAACTACCAAATATTTTCTCAGAATACTGTTTTACGTGGTACTTTTTTATATTTGACATGACTCAAGCTACTGCAATTTTCCCGCTCTTAGTTTAGATGTGGTTATTCCTCACTTGGAAATTTTCGGCGACATATGAATTGGGAATGTGGAGGAAAAAGACAATTTCCCTGTCTTTACTGTAGTTACAGTTTTACACAAGAAACAAATGTCAGTCGACATATTATCCTCGTTCATAAAATAAACTCTGGAAAGAGCATTAATTTTACGCAGATCAGAGTTTGCGACACGAGTGTCATATACATATTTATAATATATTTATTGACAATAAAATTGTTTTATTTTTATGTTGACTTCATTAGAACTCCCCTACCTTCCCTCGAAAAATGAATGTTCGTAAATTATTTTCTTATACATTGTTTTATACCAGACCTGCCCACCGAAGATAAATTCCGGACTGAAGCAGATGTTGCACTTCCACTTTCATTTCTTCTGACGAGTTGAAGTGATCTGGAGTAATGGTAAAGTCGTGTGGTCATCTCTTGTTCTGGTGACGTAGCCTAGTCCAAAAGATACGTCATATCTTTAGAAGGAGGCGGCTTTACCACCACTCGAGCTCTCTAGAAGAAATGGACGTAGAAGAGCAACATTTGCTTGCGTCGAGAATTTCTCCTCGCTGGGTACTTCTTTTTTTCTCATTTTGTGCCTCATTTAATCTAATAAATTTTCTTCCAAAAATACGTGCCAATTAATATATTCACCCAATTTCTTACTTATGATGCATCTTTTTGCAAGTATTAAACATGAGTTTTCCACATATCATCGCAGGTCAAGATACGCAAATTATCTCAGAGTGAAAGATATATCTTTCAGATGTTCGCAGTGCTGGAGAGGGTATAAATTTGAGCAAAGCTACCTGAAATATTTGAGATTTGAGTGTTCAAGCCAAAAAAAATTTGTTTGTGAAATTTGTCACGGCAGCTTTACTCAGAATGTTGGCCTATGTCGTCATATGATGAGAAATCATAATATTCATTAACCACCTGGCCTAACTGGCGTACGAGTAAAAAAATTTGCCATGAAGGACGAAATGCGAAAGAGGAAAAAATCGCTATCATGAATTATTATCTGTAACATAAATTATTTTGAACACAAAAAGTGAAATGTCTCAGTCAATGTATAAGATATCTTGACCAAGCTTGGTGGGTATTCGGATGCCACCAAAGGACGAAAATTCCTTAAGTTTGGAAGATATTAATTGAAAATTGAAGAAATGAGCTGTAATCTAATTCTTAAGAAAAAATAATTTCTTAATAAACAGTCGTATGCAGGCTATAATTTTATTTCAATGATTATAAAACTTTAGAAAACACATCTCATTTCACGATTCTACATCTTAATCAGGATGAAATCGTGAAAAGCGTGATTTTTGAAATGCAGACCAAAGTACAGCTCACACGCTTCTACCAAATGAACTCAGGATTTTTTCAGGAAGATTTCATTAGATTCTAGAATGAGTTTCAATGAGAAAATTGTTTACAATGATTATTATATAAGGTTGAATTATATTAATTGGAAATCGGAGAAATCCGTTGAACCGAACATGTAAAAAAAGCCTAAGAAAAAGTCAACTGTAGATTACAATTTTATTCCAATGTTGTCAGGAAAATTTATTACTGTATGTGGATTTGTTATTATTGCGAAAGAAATGAATGAAATCCCAACAAAAACACTACTTGTGAAAAAATTCCGCCAAATAAATGACCAATAATATTTTATTTATTCATTTTTAAAATAATCAAAGTTGTGAAATCAAGAAATAAAGCCAAGTACGAATAGTAGAAAACTTATAAATAGAAGTGTTTTTTAATAAGAGGAATCAGTTCAATGAATTAGTTTATAAAATATTTTTCTTGTTTGTTCAAAAAACTAAAATTGATAGTGTAGAGGAATAAGAAAATTCGTGGGCCTATTATTTTCTCTGAATAATAAACATAAGTGTGCCAACATAACAATGACAACATTAATAATAAATTATTATATTACAGGCTCGCCAAATATTTTTTTTTATTCTGTTGCACTATACATTTTTTTTATCAAACAAAAAAATCATTAAATAACCTAATTCATTGAACTAATTCCTCTTATTAAAAAAACACTTCTATCTACAGATTTTCTTCTATTCGTAATTGGCTTCATTTTTTTATTTCAGAACTCTACCTTCAACATAAATGAATAAAACATTAATAGACATATACTTGGCAGAATTTTCCACACTTAGTGTTTTTGGTGGTATAGTTTTTACTGAAATGATCATTGATATTATTTTGATTTACTCGATTTAATCTACGAAAAATAGAAAAAAATGTATGCATAGTTTATACCGTTTATATAATTTTTGGATACCATATTAGTAAAATAATGTCAATTTTAGGCACATATGTATGTTATAAATATGACAATCGTCAGCTATCATATATTATCTAGTTGGATATTATTTTACTCATTTGGTCATTCGACTGTTGAAGTGCATATTTTTGTATTTTGCATTTATATTTGAAATTTATATGTTCTTCAAAAGATTTATTTCAATCATCTCAAAATCTGAAAACGTGGAATTAAATAGGATAAATTTGTGTTCATAATCCGAAATACTTTAATGAATTGTATCGTCATTAAAATAAAAAAATTACTCAAACGAGACTCAGTAAAAAGTTCTTTATTTCGATGGGTTCTGAAAGAAAATACGCAACTCACGGCGAGACGGATAGAAAGTACGTAACTCGCGGTGACTCGCGTAACTCCAGAAGTATCACTTATTCAAAAGATGATTACGAACCTTTAATAACAGTTCACCACTTAAATTTGATAATTCACGTAAAGAGTACTCTTTTCTCTTTTGTAAATTATTAAATTTGAATTTTGAATTTTTATTAAAAGTTTGTAATCATCTTGTGAAAAAGTGATACTTTTGGAGCTGCGTAGTTTCTATTATTATTATTATTTATTAGCTGCACATAGACACTGCTTTAAAAAAAATGTATTCCAAAGTTTTAAATTGTAAACTTTTTCACTTCGAAATAACTCGATTTTGAAAAAACTTTCAATTTTAATTCGTTCAATATACAATGGTGCAATTAAAAGTTGTTCAAGTTTGAATGCATCTAATTCAAAACTGTACAACGTGTAACATTTAAGTGTAAATATTTTTGAAATTTAAGTGTAAACTCTATCACTTCGAAATAAATCGGTTTCAAAAAAACTTTCAATTTTAATTCGTTCAATATACAATGTTCTAGTTAGAAGTCTTTCAATTTTGAATTCAAGTAATTCGAAACTGTACAGTTTGTAACAATTACGCATGAAAATTATCAAATTTTCCTAAGATGACAATTTTCTCAATTGGAATCTAATTTTTAGTAGCATTATCTAATAATGAAGACTTTAGTTTGAAATTTATAGGGCTAAAAATATTAGCTTTTTTGTCTTAGAATTCAGAAATGGAATTTATTTAATTTGAAATTGTTTATATTGAGACGATTCTAATTTAAAAATATTTTTTTTTGCTTAATTTGAGAAACTTTAAGATTACATTTTTTAAGAAAATTTTTAACGTTACAATTTAAATCTTCTTCACCTGAAAAATGGTTAAACTATACTTTTTTTAAATCGAAATCGATTAATTTTGGATGTTTTAAATGTAAAAATTGTGTTTTGTTTCATTTTGGATGGCTCAAATGCCAGACTTTAAGCCTACAATTTGATTTATTACCCATCATCTCTGTTTAATTTTCATTTTAATCTCAATTTCAAATATAAAATACTTTAATTTAGAATAATTTTGTTAATACCGTAGATTTAATACCGTCACCACGGGCCTCACTCCCTCCCACGACTCACTGCATCATCACCACTCCCCCTTGCACTCCTTTTCACGAACGCACCCGCTCCCTACCTAACACTACATTACCTCCTCTCACCCTTACAATCCTGCTATCACCTCCCCCATCTAAAACTTTCCCCCATCTAAAGTGAGGAGCATATTATACATTTGAAATTGAAAGATGAATTATACCAAGGTATTGGAGTGTTAGGTTCTATTTTGTGCTATTTGAATTTAACTCCTGCAATGGCTAGATTTATGGGGACATTTTTAAATAATGAAACTACTTCGAGAAAACATCATTTGTGATCAGGTGGAATGATGTCGTTTTGTATCCTTCGAATGAATTCGAAACTGTTTTTTACACGTGATGTTGAGGGCGTAATGTGTGTCGAGATGATGTTGCTATAACATGTAGCAAGTTTATAAGTTGGAATGTTACAAAAAGAAACGATTGGACAGAGAGGAAAACCACGTTTGTGAATTTTTGGTAATGCATATATTCTCAGAGACAATGTGTTGTTCGCTCTAAAGTTGGATGCAATTTTTTTGGTGAAATATCTTTTGTCTTGATAATATTTCATTACATCATTAACTTTATTTTGTGTAACATTTGTAGGATCTTTGTCCAGTAGTTTATAAGCAGGGCCGTAGCGAGGGTGTGGCGACTGAGGCAAGCCTCGGGCGCCATCGCAAAATGGGGCGACAAACCTCGAGAAATTTTGAAATTTTATTCAAAGCTCAAATATTTTTGCATTTTTTTCAACTAGGGCCCAAAAAAAAGTTTGATTTTGATTCGTCGCATAGCTTGAGTTATGCACGAAGCTTCATAGAATAAACAAGTAGCGCCCCTTTTCTCAAAGTACGCAATCACTAAACCTCTTTTCACCGTGATTGGTAATTGAGAATTAGCGCTTATTGGTTGAAATTTCATCTAGGTAACTTTCCACCAATAAGAGCCGATTCTTCGCTGAGAATTTTCGGTTTCTGCACACAGTGTGAAGAAGCTTATTGTTTGTTCGACTTAACCAAAATACTATTTCACTGGTTTATTTTCGACACTGCTAGCCAGTGACCATCGGTAAACATAAATTAAGTATTACAATCCAAAAATTAACCTAATAAAATCGTATAAACACATTTACATGAGAAGGTAAGAAATGTGATACATTTTCTAAAATATCAAAGCGTGAAGTCTTCTGAATATTGCAACAATCTTATTCCTATCAGAAGTCAACAAAAAATGTCCGACACAGCGAAGAGAAAATTTATTTGAGGTCAACAATGAATCTGTAAAGATTATCAAATTTGGCTATTTTATCGATTGAAAATGAAATTGAACATATGACTTTTTGCGGAATTTCAAAGTTATCCAGCTTTGTTTGCTTATTATTTGAAATTAGACTGTTCTCTCTTTCAATGATGAGACTAGCAAATTTGTATTCACAAATGTTTTTATGGAGTTCAGAATATCTGTTAGCTTCAATTGATTCTGATTCAAAACATCTTTGATAAATATAACTCGGTAAGAAATTTTCGATGTTTTTTGTAAAAAAAGTAATTTTCCGTTTAAAATTATATATGAAGATGCAAACGTCACGTATCTGTTGATTAGGTCCTTTCTCTGAAAGTCAAAGACCGTTGACTAGTATCTTTGTGTAACATTGATGTTTTCGGAGAGTACTGATTTGAACCCACTGAAGTGAAGATGCTTGGGGGAAAGACGTTCTTTCCTACACCGAAGTAAGAAAATCCTCTGGTTGGAAGTCTTGGCTAACGTAGTTTTAA
>JAUMHM010109960.1:0-21605 GCA_032362435.1 Melikaiella ostensackeni
GTTCCTCTTGCAAGGCATTCTTTGATGATGTAAACCGGTACTTGTTTATTCAAATTATATAGAGTCTTCTTTACATATTCATTTAGATTCTGTATTTGTGCATGAACATCCGAGGAAATAGGCAGAAACGGATTTTTCCTATGAATGTAAAAATATTCATATCTGATCATGAATTGTACAAAAAAAAACTCCTAGCAGTTTCTGTTTTTTGAGACACCTTCGAGTTTCATTTATTTCAAAATATAAAAGTCGTCATTAATTTTTTAAAATCCAATATTCTTCATTTAACATTTTCATGCTTAATAACTTCTGACCGTTACTACGTCAGTCGCAAAAGGAAAAATTCATAAGATAAAACAGATTTTCATTTATATTAAAATATGAAAGTCATGATATTTCTCGCATTCTTTTTATTGCCTCTTACCTCAAAAGATGGGATTGGGGGATACGTGTGTTTACCGTCGTTGAAATAACTTAGATTTACGTGATCCTAAAATTGATTAAAATTTCATTACATCACTCAAACAAAAAATTACATTTTCTTACCTTTTTCAACAAGAAATTCTGCACATCATTAAAAGTGGGGAGTCGGCCCAACGAATATTCCTGACGGTCTTTTAGGTTCGATTCAAATTCAATAATTGGGATTATTATATAGTAATGAAAAAGAAATACCAACATGATTGAAAAATAGTGGTTTATCAAAGGTCCAGTCGTTAAGATAATTAAACTTGGTAGTCCAGGTGTTGGAAATACATCTTTCTCGGGAAGTTGAAATAAGTATTGAATTTGAAGGTACCCTGATGGTTTTTCGAATGTTTCGTCGCTTTTTAAATTAATCCTGTGGAACATGTGCGTGACATGTGTCTGAGGGCGATGGAGTGCGGCTCAATAAGTCAAAACTTGAAGGCCAGGAGTTCAGGAGCCCCGTGGAAGACTGTGGCGAATGCATGTTGAAGATCTGCAAGAAATAGCAGACTTTTGAAGATGGGGCCAACCTTATGCAGGCCCGCACAAAGCAGGGTGCCGGCCCTTTGTTTAAAATAGAAAAGTTGCTTTTCTAAGTAGATAGCAAGTTGGGTTATAATGTAGGATAGGGTATTTCTTTTTTTCCTTCTTTTTTTTCGAAACATCTTCCGTTCAAATTACTCTACTTCAATGTAACCTGTAGCATAGTTCTAAACAGGAGTAAGGAATTTCTAAATTATAAAGGGAAATCAATTTAGCTATGTTTTTATGTATTTCTTTTTTTCCTTCTTTTTCTTTCAAAATATTTTCTGTTCAAATGACTCTACTACAATTTAATCTTTAGCATAGTCCTTAATAACTCCTTTTTCTTTTTCATGAATGCCTAGAGGTGAAAATTGAATTAAAATTGCTTATGGTTTATCTCATTTAAATAATGATGATGAATCTGATTTCAGGAAGGGTGCTAATTAGCAGTTAAATATAATTTATGACCCATTTGGGTGTTCGATTACTTGTTATTCGGAGGAGGAGTGAGGAATTTATGTACTACAAAGGAAACTTAATTCAGCTGTCTTCTCATGTATCTCTTTTTTTTTCTTTTGAAATATCTACTGTTCAAGTTATTCTACTACAACTTAACCTCTAGCATAGTCCTTAGTAACTTTTTCTTCTTAATAAATACGTAGAGGTTAGAATTGAATTAAAACTGCATATGGTTTATTACATTTAATTAATGATGATCAATTTTATTTCGGGAAGGATGTTGATTTTCAGTTGAATATAATTAGCAACCAGATGGATGTTCGATTACTCGTTATTCGGTGGAGAAGTCAGGAATTTCTGAATGATAAAGTGAACTTAATTTAGCTATCCTTTCATTAAGTTACACATTGAATATAATTGTTGAAGTGTTTTATCCGTAGATGAGTAGATGCCCGTCATGTATGTTTCGGCGCATTTTCACCTAAGAAACCCATAGTGCCACGACAGACATTTGGCACTGAATAATTTGAGACTAGTAAAAGGGAAGATGTTTACGGCGTGGCGTGCTTACAAATTGAAAATGTATACCAGCTACCTCTGGGGAGGGCGGCACGAGGCTCTAGATTCAAAATGTAGTGTTATTTCTTATGAATGATCACAATTTCAAATTCAAAGTTTAAAATGGCTCTTCGAATGCAAAGATACAGAAACAAGTTTCAAGTATCAGAAAATTTAAGTTACAAGACATAAATTATATGAATATATTTATTAAAAGTGCAAGCTGCGTATTACACAAGATTGCTTTACATGATGCAGTACTCTTTTTTAATCCTGGAGTAAGTTTTTTCTAGCAGAAACTTCTACGCCGTGCAGAAGGAATTGCGTCTCTGCAGTAAATTGTTTATTCAAAACATGAGTCATTGAGCTAATTTTAGTATCAAAACGTGCATTATAGCAACTTTTGACAAAAAATCGTATTGTGAACATCCGGGCACAACTTGAACTTTGGACCAAAGTTGTTTAGAAATGTCAATCAACGAATGACTCATTTTGCGATTTATATCTAGTAGGCGGAGCCATACGACCTAGTTACTTAATGGTAAAATAGCCACAAAATTAGATGACGTCAGCGGTTTGATTCGCTGAGGAACAAGAGTAGGGGAATTACTCCACCCAAAAAGTAGTTTATAAAAAGGCGCGCACAGCAGAAAATCTTTAGATTTCCCATCTCGAAACCCGTTGAAAACTACTTACAACCTGCGAATCTCAGTCTTGTATTTTAAACTTAAAAAATTTTGTGATTCAAATTTAATCAAAGACTCAAAATTGATACAGACTTGTAACGTGGCGTGTTTCACGGTAAATTAATGCACTTGTGTGCATTAATTAACACTTCAGATTATAAACTTGAAAGCTGAACAAGAACAACAAATGAATATTGTTAATTTGTGAGCATAAACAATGGTGTTCTCATTTCAAATTCAACCTGATTCTACGGCAGTAGTTTCCACCACTCAACGGCAACATACGGGCCTGATTTCAACAAGTCAGTGCTGGGTTACAACAGAATGAAATTCTACTGCAACGACCGGGATGTAACATTGGTGTCAGAATGTGGGGAAGCTGCACCATGAGAAAGAGGTCATTGACATTTGATGTTCGAGGTCGCGCGTCTCACCAAACACAGACTGTTCTACTAGTGCTTCGTGGTGCGCGGATTTGAATTGTCGCTCGAGACTGAATTATCGACAGAGTGGAGCGGTAATAGTTTGAATTTCAACACTCTTTTTGAAGTGAAGTGAAAGGACTCACATATAATTGGCATTCAATTTTTTTAAAAAGAAAATCCGCGACCTTCTACCATGGTTTTGTGTGGTTTTACTCCCAGTAGCTAGGGCGTTGCTAATTGCACCGAGGTCGTAGTCGGTTTAAGAAAATACCATGAATGAATTCATTCTATCAAATGCGAGCTTGAAGGATTTTGTACACAAAATAACAACATACCGATTCAAAAATGAAAACAACCAGAACGAAACTACTGGCCCAGAACGGAAGAGGATTACAGCAACGCCGGACCTAAAAAGGAGTGGAGGGAATCTATAGAATCAAGGAGGATTTTATCGAACTTAAGGAACTTCAGACTTCGTTGGACCAGACTTCTATAGAACAATAGTGTCTGTGGCGAAAGTGACTATTGGGCTGATTTTTCTTTCCCAGCTGTGCGCTTCGAATGGTATATATTTCTGGATTAGGACTTTGAATGGCCATAACCAGCACAAAATTGTGAGTTTTTACAACCTTATTAACAAAATGCCTTCTGTGACTAGAAAACAGCGTTCAACAAAAAACGTGGGGGATTTTGACGAAGTGTCACCTTCCATAAAAGCTACATTAGGCAACGTGAATCGCTTATTGGCGACTTAGACCAAATTATTTTTGGTCTGGTATGAAGGGTGACATTCCAAAGTTTGGCAAGTTTTGCAAAGACTGACAGCGCAACAAACTAATTAGAACTCCAACCCGAATCATTGTTGTTCGGGTTTAACTTTCAAGCACATAATTTCAAGTGTTGATTAATGCACACAAGTGCATTAATTTACCGTGAAACACGCCGCATTACCAGTTTGTATTAATTTTTAAGTCTTCAATTAAGTTTAAATCACAAAATTTTCTAAGTTCAAAATACAAGACTGAGAGTAGCAGGTTAAAAGTAGTTTTCAATGGGTGTCGAGATGTGAAATCTGACGTTTTTCTGCTGTGCGCGCCTTTTTATAAACTACTCCTTGGGTGAAGTACTACTCTAGTCCCTCAGCGAATCAAATCGCTAACGTCATGGGATTTTATTGCTATCTTAGCAATTAGAAACAAGGTCGTATGTCTACGCCTAATAGATATAAGTTGCAAAATGAGTTATTCTTTGATTGACATTCCTAAACAACTTTGGTCTAGAGTTCAAGTTGTGACCGGATGTTTACAATACGATTTCTTGTCAAAAGTTGCTAAATCCTCTTGCGGCGATCTCCACAGGTCGCTGGTATCTATTTTTAATTTGTAAGCAGGCCATGCCGTAACACCTCCCCTCTTGTTTTAAAAGATGCTGCGCACCCATGTACAGAAGCATCTTTTATGTGTTGGTGTTCAAGTTGTGTGCGGTGAGTTCTTAAAAAGTTTCGGCTACTCGAAAATTCCAGGACTTGATTAATTTGATTTGTATAAATTTTGAAACTTGTGCGGTTTTGGGATCGCTGATTTTTCATCCGAAATCCAAATGTGAATATTCAAAATACTAAATCAAAAAAAGCGGTCTGAGAATTTCAGAAGCGATTTGATTTGCATAAAACTTGATGCTCGGTCGTTCAGAGTCCTTTGTGTTCACTTGTCTTACTATAAATTTACTTGAATTTCTTCGAATTCATATTGAATTCCTTTGAATTCTCTTGAGATCGTTGCATTCTATGTAATCTTCAAATTCTTCTGAATAACTTGGAAAGCTTCTAACGCTTTCAGATTCTTTTAGATCCCTTTAAGTTTATTGAAATCTTCTATGTTCCTTGAAAATCCCAGAATTATCTGAATTCCTTAAATTCTTCGAAACTCCTTGACCTAATATAAATTTATAAAATGCATGTCAATACTGAATTCCCTGAATTCATTGCATTATTTTGAAGTCCTTGGAATTCTCTAAATTATCTGGATTCAGGGAATTCTTGAAATTTAAAGAATGCACGAGATTCTAGAAATCCAAGGATTTCACGGGATTTGAGGATTGCATGGAATTCAAAGACTTCAAGTAATTCGAGGAATTCAAGGATTTCACTGGATTAAAGGATTTCGTGAAATTCGAAGAACTCATGGAATTCCAAGAGTTTACGGAATTCCAAGAATTCACGGAATTTACGGAATTCATGAAATCCAAGAAATTCAAGTGAATCATCCTTTCAATTTCTTCAGAAAAGGTTAAATCATTTTGCAATAGTTAAGTGTAAATACTACTTTTATCTTTAATAAATCTCAACATTTGTTTAAGAAACCCCTTGAACAAACTTTCAGAAATGAGATGTGAAATAATCTACAATAACAGGCACTAAAATATTAAAAATAAAGTTCCTTTGAATTGAAACTTCTAGAACTATATGCTTCAAATAGTTAACTGTTTAAAATTGGGGAGATAGCGATTCTACAGAATCAAACTCAACACCGGAAAGTTCCACACAGCTCATTCCAAAATGATGTGGAATTTTTATTTATAATCGTAAAATTTATTCTATAACCTTGTGTAGAGTTTGACGCTGTGAAATTAAATTATGTAGTGTTTCAAAAATTTGTTTTCTCAATTATTTTGTGTTGAGCTTTCTTGTGCGCAGTTTTATTATGTAGAGATTATATAAATTCGAAGAATTTAAATTTTTTTGTGTACAAATTTGCAGTGTAAGGTTTAATTATTTTGAAAAGAAAAAATTTGGTATTTTCCCTAGTAAAGTTGACGGCATTTCATTTAAAACTGTTCAACATTTCTGACTTCCAATTTGAAATTGAAGGATATTCAAGGAAAAAACATGGAAATTTTAAGTATTTTACATTGAACAACTGAACATTAAAAGATATAAAAACTAAAATTTTGAAATTCAAGTTATGTGAACTAAATGATTTTAAAAAGGCTTTAGAAATGAAACTGTTTGAAATATACATTCCAAAGTGCCTAATTTCGAAAATGAAAATTATATAAAATAATTATTTCAAACAGAAAATTTTAATAACAAAAATGAGACTGAAAATTCCCCTGTTTCATCCTAATCTAAGTATGAAAAATAAAAATTCGGCCTCCTTTAACTCACTAACAATATTAAAAGTGGAAAAATCCTTCCTTCAAGTTAGAAAAAAATTGAAAAAGAAAATTTTGTTTCAAGCCAACTCAATACAAATGCTTAAAATAAAGAATATCCCCCATGCGGTACACGTCAAGTCCTACGGTCGTCTTATAGCCATCTTTAAGCGGACGTCTTGAGAACGTCCTGACATCCAGAGGATGACTTAACACTAAAAAGACAAATTGAACCATTTTGACACATTTGCTTCATTTCGTTGTTGCTATTCCTGAACTATTGGACACAGACCGAACTGCTTTCGTGAAGTTAAGTCATTTCTTGAGAGAAATATACTGCTGTTGATTCATCTCTGCCAAATACATCATGTGTACCTTGAACTACGACGTGGCTCATTTTGACCAACACATGTTTTTTTTTACCTTCGCGCAAAGTAAACCACATATATACACTCAAACATTTGCCAGATACGACGTGCTACAATCTTTTTACAGATTTGGGAAGTAGTCTATGACTGTCCTACCCTTATTTTGTCTGAGAATCATTGAATATGTAATTAGTCTGAATTTGGGGAACTGAAGTACCCCCCTACTTTTTTGCTGTTCCGCTCAATCAGAGTTGCGGACATAAAAGTTATCTAGTTCTGTACTGCAACCCATTAATTATAGTTACTGTTATCTAACATAATCCTTTAATCATGAAATAGCCATACGCTATCTTTATTTCACATTTTTTACTTTTTGAAGGTTTTGAATTTTCACAAAACATCTACCAAACATCTTTTTTGTCGATTGTCAAGTACAATTTATTTTATCATAGCTTGAAAATAGCGCGTAATAAAAAAAGGGACTTTTCCGTCGATTTTTCCACTTTCTGTGAATGAAAGAAACCACTAATATTCTGTCCTATTTTTCAAAATCAGTTCAAGTAATTTCAAAAAACTTTCAAACACTTGATATTTAAAAAATTGTTATTATGGATTTTTATAGTGTTAATTTTTTTAATATTAAGATAAATATAAAGTAACAATAAGAACGAGAAGAACATTTTTTTCAGATTGAAAATTAATTTCTTGGTCTCACACGAAGTTTTACAGTAAATAAAATAGTCAATATTCTCTGCCAGTTTTCTAGTCAATTAAGGTTATTTACCATATTCACCATTATTCAGTTTAATTAGCAAGAGGTCCGACGAGAAAACCTTTAGATTCGATCAGTCAGTAACTAATTATTAAGCGCTGCAATGTAAAAATTTGAATTAAACTGAAGTTCATGAAGAAATTCACTTTGTTTCCATAGCCGTAATTAAGTATATAATTACTAAGTGCCTTATATCAGAAGCTCGGTGTTTGCAGTTACAGTCTGTGACGTTTGTCAAAATTTTCAATTAAAATCGATTTTTTTACACGATTGCAGGCGGAACGATTATCTGGTATAACAAATTGAAAGTCTGAAAAGAAATTAAAAGAAAAATCACGCCAACTTCCTCTGTGCGCTTATTTGAGAATATTTATAGTACTTTTCCTACATTTTGCAGTTCTATTTCGTGTTTTTGTCCGCGAAATTTCGCGGTTTGAAAGTGTAGTTAGTTCTTGAATTCTTGTTTCAAAGCGAAGGAGCAAGTGTTGTGCGATTGAACGATCCCGTCAAATTTACGGAAACTTTCGAAAATGTATGGAAAGTCAGGGCCCTTCGAGAATTTTTAAAATGTGCTGAATCTTGCGAAAGTATATCGAAAGTTATAGAAACTTTTGGAAATTTATAGAGAGTACTGAGAAAAATTATGAAAACTCTTCAAAATTGTAGGAGACATTGGAGATTTATAAGAGTTCTACAAATTGACCTTTTAAGAGGAGAATTTAGGGAAGCTTATGAACTTGTTAAGTTTTCATTCAACAGTGAGTATTCTTGTCACATATGCACTGAATGATCTTTTCTCATCTTCGAGACCAAACTGCAGGAGAGTGGTGCCCTACTCAGTATACAACACAAACCGATCATAACTCCTTTGGTTTTGGCTTCATTTTCATACTCTCCTCTGCATGACTGGAGTTTGGTGGGACTGACGTTATGAATGGACACTCCACCTTACGAGTATAAGGATTTAGCTGCTTGATTTGGACATGATTTTATACTTACAGAATGAATTTCTCGCATCAAGTTGTAGTTGGGTGTATACTCTTAATAATGAATAATACAAATAATAATGTAGCTCGGATAGGATTGATACTCCTACTGACGAAAGGCATGTTCTCGGAAAAGTTTCAAGCAATGAATGGAGATTAGGTGTTTGGGATCCTAGAGGTATAAATGATCTTAAGAAAAAGAAATTGCGGGACAAAATGCGCGTGAGAAAGCTAGATATTTTGTGTGTACCGGAAACAGAGAAGAAGGGATGTTAAGTGAGAAACACAGAAAACAGACTCGAACTTTGGTCATGAGTGAATGATATGGTGAAAAATGAATTACAAATACATCATAAATGAATCATACGCTACCCAAGAAGCCGGTGTGATGATAAATGAGAAAGTGAAACAGCATGCTAAAAAGTATGAATGTGTATCACTTAGATTACTATGGGTTAGAATGAAAGTAGGAATCAGAAATCTATTATCATAGCGTGCTATGCCCCCGTTGATGGTGATGAGAGAGATGTAAAAGATACCTTCTTGGACTCGTTAAATGATATCCTGGGGAATTGCTATCCTCGCGAAAGAATAATTTTTTTAGAGATATGAATGGTTGGGTTGGTGTGCAACGCGAAGGTACCGACAGGGTACTGGGCCATTTTGGAGACCCAAAAACGAATGGTAATGGGGATAAATTGATTAGCTTATGCTTAGAAAAGGGCTTGTTTATTACGAACACTTGGTTCAGAAATAAAAGAATCCACATGTATACTTGGTGCAGAGGCGAAAGTCACAGTATGATTGACTTTGTTATAGCGTATGAGGGACTGAGAGGGCTTGTAAGGTATACAAGGGTTATGAGAAGCTCTGAGTGCGGAACAGATCACTACCTGTTAGGATCAAAAATGAGTCTAGGTCAAGGATGGAGGAGAAGAAGAACTAATAATAAGCCAAAGCAGACGCGAGTTAGGTGTGAAAACTTAGAGAAACCAGAAGTACAATTGGGATATCGTGAAAAGGTGAATAAATACTTAGAATAACATGAAGGAGATTGGAAGACTGAATTGAACAATAACAATGTAGAGGGTACATGAATAATACAAAATGACTTTGAAGGAAATAAGAAATCATTTTAAAAATGGGTCGAGAAGGTTAGGAAAGCAACCTCTAACACTGATGTAGTCGGAATCAAGAATTCTAATGGTGACATGGTATGGGATTCGGACAAAGTCAAAGACTGTATGAGACATTATTTCAAGAAATTGTATGGAGGTCAAGCTATGAAGCATAACAACCTTCCCATTGAGAAGAATACGTTAGACAATTCCGTTGTAGGTAGCGGAAAAAGAATCAATATTGATGATGTTATAGCTGTGATTAAGAAACTGAAGAATGGTAAGGCTTCTGGCATGGATGGCATCACCGTTTTAATGCTTAAGAGCGGTGGCGGATATTTTTTTTTTATGTGTCTCAGCGAATTTATGAATATGTGTTCTATGCATGGTGAAATTTTAAATGATTGGAAAAAGGCTATTATCGTCCCAACCTACAAGGGAAAGTATGATAAGGGCGACTGTGCTAATAATAGAGTGATTAGCCTACTGAGTACCGTGGGCAAAATATTTGCCAAAATACTGATTGAGAGATGCACATGGGAATAACTGCAGAAAGGACCTGGGAAGTTCAATGTAGATTCATGCCACGAAGATCATATGCTGATCAGATATTTAGCTTGAGACAGATCATAGAAAAGACTTTGAGAGTAAACAAAAGTTTTCTGTGCATTTGTTGATCTTGAAAAAGCTTTCGATAAGGTGAATAAATCTAAACTTTCGGAAGTCCTGAAAGAATATGGAGTGAATGGTTGGCTTCTAAGAGTGATAAAAACAATCTACAGTGGTTGTCAAGCGAGTGTAAGAGTGAACTGATAATTGAGCGATATATTTGATATAAAGCAGGGCGTGAAACAAGGGTGTGTAAGGTCCTCCTGGATGTTCAATATATACATGGACAAATGTGTACAAGCTATTACTAGAAGCAAAAATGTTACAAATAAAGCTAAAATTGCAATATATAACTCTGAGCTTGCACCCACTGTGTTGTATGGTAGCGAGACCTGGACGTTTTAAGAAAATGATAGGAGCAAAGTGAACGCAGTTGGAATGCAGTTACTGCGGAATATGTGCGGTAAAACGCTAATGGGCAAACTCAGTAATAAGTGAGATCTCAAAGAATGTGATGTAGAAGAAACATTGTTTGACAAGAGTGAAAGAATTTTCCTGAGATGGTTTGGTCATGTTAAGAGAATGAGTGAAGAACGTTTAACGAATCAAGTGTATATAGGTAAAGTGAGTGATAGCATACGCAGAGGTAGACCTAAGAAAGAGTGGTTGGAATGTGTAAATGAGACCCTGAAGAGAGAGATTGATGAAGCGACTAGTGTTGGAGCGACGTTGTGAGATTGATCTAAAAACTATTCATTCTCCGCCTAAACATCCCGTACCCAAATTTACTATCCAAATTCCTGAACCCCCAGTAGTAAAACGAGACCATAACCGAACGAATTACGCTTACCCCAAAAGGAATTTGGCTCAATGGTATAATAATAATAATAAACAGATCCCTTTAAGTACTTCTGGATGGTATACAAGCCTGGTAAAAAGATCGCCAATGCCGTCGCATTGTCTCAAAACTCTTGCGAAAACATCAGCGCTATTTTGTCTACTGAGTTGGGGTTGGCTGGTGGGTCCAAGGTAGTGCACGACCAGGGACCTTGAATCCGAGTACGCCTCTCACACATTAAGCGAGACGGTATCTCGGATTCACAATTCGGTTACGGGGCCTGCTTTAGGCGAGCGGGCAATCCCGAAATCGGGTACGATTTCCGCATTAGGTGAGCAGGAAATCTTAAACAAGGGTACCTTGTCTGTGTTAGACGAACAGACAATACTTGAGGTGTTTGAGGCCTGTATTAAAAAATCATGTGAGAGCCTGGATCGTATACGTCAATGTACCGCGACTGAATTCGCCTCCGAGGGCATTGGGCATAACAGCACCATCACGATTTTGACAATTAGAGATGTTTGCATGATCGATAGTAAGGACAAGCTTACTATGAGTAATGTTCACGTAGTTCATTTAATTTCAGCCGACCGCAGGCTGGAATCAAGAACAAGCAAAGAGTGACTACAGAATAACTTAGTTGACACTCAAAGTTTGAAAAACGAAAACCTCAAAGTAGGAGAGATAGTTGTGTTTCCTCAAAACAATCATTACATATTTCATGTAATCGTGCAGGCTCGATTCAAAGATAAGGCTTATCTTAATGTGGTTTTCGGAGCTTAACAGGCTCTTCGAGAAACAACGGAGCCCCTTGAAGTTCAGACGGTCGAAGTTTCTAGAACGGGAAACAATTTAGATGAAATATCTTGGTCATCTATTTAGAAGATATTTCGACAACATTTGCTTTGAACCGTGTTAGTTTATGGTTAGTCTGGTATGAAGGGTGACATTCAAAAGTTTTTCAAGTTTTGCAAAAACTGTCAGCTCAACAAATTAATTAGAATTCGAACCCGACAACATATGACCATGACGGATAACCAAAATAGTCATTCGGCAAAATTCAAATAGAAATTGTAAGACCTCTTCCTGCAACTCCGCAAGGTCACAATCGTATTCTAACAATTCAGTATAATCTTTCGAAGTATGCTGATACAATTCCATTAGCGAAAACCAATTTCCATACAATCGCTCGTGCCATTGCCGAACAATTCATTTCACGGTATGGATGCCCGAAGGTAATTCATACAGATCAGGGAAAAAATTTCACTAGCAAAGTGATACAAACCTATAGCAAAATTTTTCGGTATTGAAAGAATGGAATCCACAGCTTATCATCCACCATCCTTGATCTCTTTGAAAAGAACCCATCAGATCTTTAACGAACTTTTTGAGGCAATTTGGAAATGTTCAAAACTGGAACGAGTGGCTCCGTTATGCCATTTGCTCTTATAATACTCAGGTGCATGAAGCTACAGGCTTTACACCATACTCCTTAGTATTTGGTAGAGAAGCTAATATTTCCATTATTTTTTTCATGGATCCATCCGAGATTTGAATAATTAGCGCATTTTTCTTCCCCCTTACATAGTAATACACGTATTTGAAATTTCTACACAGGGAACAAGGGTCACTTGAAAACCTAGGTAGAACCTAGATAGAAAAGTTGCGTGAAGTTCAAAATTTAATTCTTTCATAATTTTCTCTTGAAAAATATTCAAAATGGGTTAAAATTTTTATGTTTTACATTCACTGACGAATTTTTACATGCAAATATAGAAGACATTTTTTGCAACTTTTTTACATGTATCTTGCTATAGTATGAAATTATGCGCTACTATGAAAAAATTATAAAATTGTGCAAGAAAAATAACATGATGAGTATTGATTCAACGTTAAATTCAGTATATTTATCATGGAAACCAAATACTCCGCGTCCTGGCGACTAGATGTGTCAGCGACTAGTTGTCCGTCAACTAAACGGCGGAGACTAGATCTCATGTATCGGACTTCTTTATATAATAAAATGAGAATGCTAGAGAGTCCACTCCTGCTTGAAATAAAAAAATTGTAATAGTGGCACTGAGAATGACAACTAAGTAAAGCTCACTTTTTTCGAGAACCATTTTTTCGCAGTTTCAAGTTCTTTACGTTAAGATCTATCAGAAAATGTTCGAATTATGTGAAAAAAATTTATTTTGCTTAAAAACGTGGTTAATATTGAGGTGTTTGTAAAGAAATGAGTACGACAGTATTAATATTCATGTTTCCCCGAAATGTATCCATGAGATCCATGAAAAACAAAGAGGTTATGTTATTAAGAAATTGTGTTTAATTATGGTATTTCATGATTTATAGCATGCAGCTCTTAATTTCATGATTATTTTATGGATTTTTCTTAGAAAGTGGATCGTGCGGAAAAACGGAGTACGCATGAATAGTCAAGTCAACGATCAGAAAATCGTGATCCCGTTCAATCTACAGATCGGAGTGAGGTTATCGAAACGAAGAGTGCTATGAGTTTATCACCCACTAAAACAGAAGAAGGGAAGAAAAGCCCCTTTTATTTAAAGAGAACTTGAGGAGGGTTAAGCGAAATTCGAGGGAAGCCTATATAAGTCGTAGGGAAAAAGCAATAAGTGTACGTGCTCTGATAGATTCATTCATCTGCAATCGTGGTTCCACTAGTCAGTTTTCTGACAAACAGAAATTTCGAGTTCTGCTCTGTTTCTTCTAGTAAAAAATTCAGAATATTATTTCTTTGTAACAGAATCCTGATTTTTAAAACAGAGTGTTTGATTTGTTTACAGAAGGCGACCAGATAGGATAAAACGTGAAAGTATAGATGATAATAATGGGTGTCAGTTAAGTAAAGGAGAACTCATTAAATCTTTCAGAAGGGCAGTGTCATTCAAATACAAACTTATCGTTGAAGGAATTTAATATTGGATCTGTTAAAAAGCTCTCGCTGGCCTTTATGGAGTCAAGAAGGGTGGAATTTACTACCTCAATAACCACAAAAAACACCACGACACCCCTCCGGTATATGAACGTGGGACGAGTGAAGGCGGCAAAAAAGCAGACAAGAAGTCTGATAGCCTGATCAGTCAGATTAAACAACATATTCGATCGTTTCCTGTGCAAGTTTCACATTATACTCGAAAGAAAACAAAAAAAAGTTTTTTATCTGCGAATCTAAACACACATAAAATGCATCAACTTTATTTAGAAAAATATGAGGTTGATGCTTTTCAGAAAATGAAAGATGTATTGCAGTCGAACCTGTGACTTGTTATGAATATTATTTGTATATTTTCGATAGGAAATTTAATCTATCGATACGAAAACCCAGAACCGACACTTATTCTAAGTGTGACAAACTTACAAAGAAACTATCTTCGTGTGAAGATTTTGAGAAAAAGCTGCGCCTAGAGGAAGAACATGCTACTCATTTAAGAGATGCTGATGCATTTTATTAGGATTTGATGAAATACTCTAAGCTCGCTAGAGATGACCCGACGGTGGAAACGATGGGTTTTAATTATCAACAAAATTTGCTTATTCCACAGCTAACTGTCGGCGACATGTATTATAGTAGAAAAATTTGAGTTCACAACTCCTGCGTTTATTCCGGGACGACTAATGAATGTTGCATGTACGTGTATGATGAACAAACTGCGAAAAACGACTTATGTGATGTCACATCGTTGTTAAAGCTATTCCTTGATGATTTGCATCTGTTGGTCAAAACGCTTTATATTTTCAGTCATAATTGCCCAGGACAGAACAAGATCTCGCAGCTTTACGTACCAAACGAATGGTATGATCAACTTCAGAGTTTGTCAAGAGCATTCAAAGTTATTCGCTTTACACAAGATATCATTGAAGATTATAAAGAGTGCATGAAGCCATGATGAGAATTGAACTTATCTCTGTTTTCTACCAAGCGTCGTGTTTTTTTTTAACAATAAAACTTTATTCACAAATACTTTTGCAATTTTTTTTAGAGAAAAACATGGAAAAAACTTTTCAAATAATTGAGAATGACAACTAGGTAAAGCCCATTTTTCTCCCTCTCTCTTATTCAAAAAGATGATTTTAACTCCCCTTTAAAGTTTTTTTTTCGAATTAAAACATGGAAAAACGAATTTCAAAATGATTGAGAATGACAACTAGGTAAAGCTCATTTCGTTTATCCTCCCCATTACCCAGAAGTGATGAGGAGAATTAAACTCATGTTTTCTGTCACGTGTGGTGTTTTCTTATAATTAAAGATCATTTTCTATACTTTTGAAGTTTTCTGTACATTTGAAACATGAAACAATGCATTTTGAAACAATTGAGAATAACAACTAGGTAAGTGCCATTTCGTTCCCAAACCCCCCCCCCCCCCACACTACTCTGGAATTTTTTTTTTACCATTTGAATATATCGAAAGTATAGCTTGCAAGGATCATGAATTTGCATAATTTCCTCAGAATTTTCTGTTTTTGATCCTATCACAGAAAACGCTTTTTGCTTCTCCTGTAAAACTTTATTTTGGAACATTACCTAGTTGTCATTCTCAGTGCCACAATTGTGATAGATTTAAGAAATTCAATTTTTTCATTGTAATAAGTATCAGAAGTCACAAATATTAGTTTCCAATTATCAATTCTATTTTGATGTACAATTTCGGAGATTCAAAATTGATCCCAAAAGATTGCATATAATATTATCAGTTAAACACTATTTTATTTCACACTTATGTGTTTCTAAACTTTAAATAATAAATCGAACCCCTTTTGAAAACCGAAATATAAAAACATAAGTGTCTCTGCGAACTAACTTCATGCTGCGAACGGAATATATTATTAAGATTATTATGAATGATTAGTAATTTCGCTATATTGCAAAAAACTAAGTGAGAAGAAGACCTAGAGCTGACTTTTAAACGTTAAGTACACCTCTTTCTTCTGTAGAAATTTGAGCTAAATGCAGTATACTTTCCGGTATCCTTTGACAATTTTCACTTGAAAATCAAAGCCTGTATAAAACTTTATATCAACTCCAAGTGAAGCAGTTAACTAAACATTCTTATTTTCCCACAAATAAGCAAAAAAAAATTACGTTCCTCGTAAATTATTCAGTAAACGTATGATAGATATAACAAATATATTAACAACCTTTTCAGATCAGTTAAAGAAATACTGTTTCCAAACGTAATCGAAAAACTTTATTGAAACGTAATAAGCACTTATACCTGTACATTAAAAACTTTCACATTTTTGGTACCTTTAATATATGAGTTTCAAATACTTTGTGTGTTTTTATGCTCTACAAGAAGTACATACATATTTCAACGATAATTCAACCATGTGTGTTAGTTGAACAACATTATCAGAGAAAAAATTTTAGAGCGGATTCATTACAAGCAACGAAAAATACGTTGTTTTTCAGTAGACTTCTCAATTCGAAGATATTAGAATTTGACAATCTGGAACTAAAATTTGAATTGAATGTTCTAAAGTGAAAGCTGCTGAAATTAGAGAATTTTTAAATGTTATTACGTTGTAAAATGTAATATTTAACATAAAAATTAATCAGATAAATTTTTCTCAAATAAAAAAAAAATTCACTGTAATTATAACGGTTCAAAATAAAAAATTTCTCAATTATAAACCTTCAAATTTGATTTTTTTTAAAAGCTTCTAGAATAAAATATTTTTAAATGAAAAATATTATTAATGGCAAAATTCCTACTACAAAACGCTGAAATTCAATGAGAACGAAATTGATTTAAAACTGTGAAAATATTTAATTACCAAAATTTGTGATATTGAAACTTTTGTATACTCAAACTCTTAAAAATTTCAATGATTCAAAGTTTATTTCAATCATTTGAAAATTAACAGTTCTCAAATTGAAATTATACTTTTCAAAATTCAACCATTTTGATTTTTATTGCAAAATTAGAACGTGTGAAAGCGTAAAATTGAAAATTCAGGGTTCAACATGTAAATTCAGAGTTCTAAAATTTTAACCATACAAAATTCAAGAAATTATTCAATTACTGAGGTATCAATTACAGATAGTTCAATTTTGATCCTTTTCCATTTGAAAAAACACAATTCTCCACTTTTTAATTTCGAATCGTTCAATTTTCAACATTTTATTAATAATTATTATTCATTCTTGAAATCTTCCAATCCAATATTTTCCAACTTTGAATTATATATGGTATTTCATAAAATTTCCAACTGAAAGTTGGTTCACATTGAAAATCAAAAATAAGAATAAAATAATACGAAACAAGATTTCTATGGTTCCAGTTTCTAAAATTTCACAATTGTAAGCCTTTCAATTTGAAACTGTTTTTCTTTTTAAGTTGACTTTGAAATGCTCAATATTTTGAAACGTTGTCAAGCAAAAACTACTTTAATTTTCAATGCTTGGTTCTAAAATCTTATTTTTTGAGCCCTAATTTGACAAAATATTTTCCTAATTTTTTATTTTTTTAAATTTATTCTGGAGATGTTCAAGACTTAATTTTAAAAATACCAATCCTTCAAACTGATTTGGTGAAAACATTTTTTTTTGCGAACTTATAAATACTTGATCTTTGAAATCTCGCAGTTGGTCAAAATGAGTGAAACAGGCCACCTAAAAATTCTTCTTCTCGGATTACTAAGATAGCTACGTTTTTCGATAGAGGTCTGAGTACTTTTTTACCCTCTGAAATTTTTTTGCCAAATTCCACTTATTTTGCAAATAGTCGCCAATCGAGTGTTGACATATTCAATTATTCACTTATTTATATCTCATGAACGAATAGAGGTAACTGAACCCTTTTCTTTTTAAATGAAGCTAAAAACTTAAATTTTTTAGTTCAATTATGAAAGTTGTTGTCAAAATAGAATTTCTTCATGTTATAAAAAATTTGTTTAAACAATTTCAAATAACACCGTATTCTCGTCCTCCAACGGGCTCGCGGGTTCTGACGCGCTAGCTGCTTACGCTGGCCCTCTCGAAAAACACATGAATTTTAATTAAAGAAATCATAGTCACATTATCAGAAACTTTTGCATTCATTAATCAATAAAAAAATGCCAAACTGATACAAAGCATTATATAATTCAAACATTAAATATTACTGTTTCTTCTGAACTAGAAAATATCTTGCACGACAATTTTTTTTTTTTCCTTTGATATGAATGCATGGAATTGAGGAGTCTTAGGTATAGTTTTACAATTTTGATGCTGCGATTGATACAAGCTTTCGTGAGACTGATGTTCTTCACTTGTACAAAAATCAAAACTTACATTCTTTAAATAATTAACCGCCCAATCAAACAAGCGTTTGGGAGAAGTTATTTGATTTTAACTACTTTTTTGAAGACTCACAATTCTCGCCACATCCTTAACACATCCACCAATACCATGGGAAGCCCCTTTTCCGTGAGAAGTGGCAAAAAAATGCCACTCTGCCTCAATACCGAATGTGGATTGATGTGAGAGAATGGAGGAAAAATTAAACTCGTTTTTGTACTGAGACCCAGCTCCGTTAGAAAAATAAAAAATTTTCTGAATGGTACAATTCCGAACGACCCTGCACGTCTAGGTGACATATTAGTACAAACAAAATAATGTTTTGAAAAACGACAGTTTTGTTGTGCTGTCAGGCAACGATAAACATCCAGCAGTATCAGTCAACTCACACAATGAGAAAGACAGGGTGTTCGAAAAACGATTTAGAACATGTTCATTTCACTATTTTAATTAATTAAAACATATCAAAATATAGTCCTACTACTGTCTAGTACACACCCTTTTTGCAGAAAGTTGTCAGAGAAGTAAAAAACCCGAAAAAAAGGAGACAAAAGCTGACGAATCTTTCAATTTTCATTTTTCTAGAAGATATGTGGACATATTTTCAGTCCTGTTTCAGTGGAAAATAGAGTTTTTAAAAAGTTTTTTGGTCTCATTTCAAGTGTTATATTTGGCCGAAAAACGTGTGATTTCATGTTTTCAGGTCAGCTTCAGTGAAATAATATAGTCTTTAAAATTTACTTCTATGCTTGCATTATTCAGTATATATTAGCAATAATACAGACCGAAAATTCTAGTAGGAAAGAATCATCCAAATTCATAAATGTATCATGTATAAAATAAATTTCGTGCTCTTTGCTATTTGAAACTTGAATACGCTTGCGATAGCTGAATCATTTTTTTATCGGACTCAAATTTCAAGGATAAACTATTTGCAGCATAGACAAAGTTCTAGGCCTTGTGGATTTTTGAAATTCAAAAAAGTAAATTTTTCAGCCTACCTTACTATACAGGGTGTTTGTTTTATCTTGAGACATCGAAATATCTCAAGAAATACGTATCTAACGAAAGAAGTGTCTGTAAAAAAACTATTCATTTTCGAGGGAAAAAGGGACCGAGCAAAAATTTACCCCTACCCCACCTGCTGGGGACGGGAGGAGGGGAAACTTGGAAGTTTCAGGTGCGAACCTATATTTTTCATTGCAGATTTGTGTCCTCACTTCCAATATAATTTGTGAATTTGGATTTTCTCCTGAAATTCCATGAAATTTTTCAATATATGATATCAGTTTGCGAAAGCTCTCCGAATATAAGTGAGTTCCATCGAATCTTATCATACTTTTTCAGAATTTTAGAGTACTTTTGAGAATTTTATGTTATTTCAAACGGGACGCTATAATTTCACGAAAAAAAAAATAAAACTTGCTGAAATTAAAAATTTCCGGAATTTGAAATTACTGTAATGAATAAAATTAACGAAAAGCTTTATTAACGAAATTGAAATATTCCGAAAGCAATATTTAATGAAACTAGGTGAATTCGGGAATGTTGAATTGTCGAAATTCTACAATAAACGAAATTCAAAAACCCGAATTTTCAAAATGAGTAAATTTTTGTTTGTGCCTTTTCATATAATTTGTATATAAAATGCTTCAAGAGAATATGTTTCTTGAAATCTTTTTTTTCCATAAATTTCAATTGAAAAATTCCACAGTTGTCATTGTTTTTGTTCTTTTAAGTTCAATTCCTAGTATAAGTGACACGAAATTTCTCTTTTGGAAAACGCAGACACAAGTTCATCCCTGAGAGCATATATTCTCTGTAATAGTACCAATTTAAAAAATGACAGAAAAAGCTCACCTTTTTGAGAAAATTGAATTTTACTACATTGAGAAGAAGAGCTGCCATTGTTCCAATTTTTAAAAATTTTTTGGCATATTTAGAAGGAAAATTAAAAGTTATTTCAGAATCACATAGAAAATTTTGAATAATCTATGTATTATTGCGTAATAGAATCAACTAATGATTGTTACATATTCATAAAAATTCCTAAAAACAATCTCTTGATTTTTTTAATTTAAAAGAAGTATAGGAATATTTCATCAACCTAGTAGAGTTTTCAGTGCTACGTGCAAGCATGCAATGTACTGTAAAATCTTTAAGGGCTTGCTCTTATCAAAACTTCGCGAATAAAAACAAGACGAAATTTATTTGAAATGTGGCAATGTCTCGGGCGTGGTACCGTCATTCAAATGTATAAATTATATACAAATGAGTTTGGTAGGTTGGTTTCATGTAATGATTATAATAGAGTTGCTGAAGCATAGAAGCGACCAATATACGCTGGGTCTTGTTTTGCATTCCGTATACATAGTGGGACTTCTGGATGTGAATAGAACCAGTATGGGAACGTAATGTGGGACTGAGCGAAGAAAGAGGGTGTAAAGATTTTCCAGAAGATTCGATTTTACAACTTCAAAATTCAACTAGAAACTCTGCACATCATTAAAAGTGGGAAATCGGCCGGACGAATATTTGTAACGTCCTTTTAGTTTTGATTGAAGTTTAATATTACGAATTATTATTAAGTTATGAAAAAGAAATACGAAAATGATTAAAAAATAATGGTTTATCACAGGTCGAGTCGTTGAAATAATTAAACTTGGTAGTCCAGTTGTTGGAAATACATCTTTCTCGGGGAAATTGAATTAAGTACTGAATTTGAATGTACTCTGACGAGTTTTCAAATGTTACGTACTTCTTTAAATCAATCCAGACAGCCCAGATGCAAAAAATACATCTTTCTCGGGCATCTTTAATTCAAGTTCACAACAAAACTTTCCCAATGAAGATATATTTTTTACATCTGGACTACCAGGTTCAATTACTAGAACAGCAAGACCTTTAAAGTAAACATCCGGCCCATAGAATACAAGGAAGCTAATCGTTTTTCTTTACTGAATTGATTCCTTACCTGAATGTTTGTCGCTATGTTCATGTTGTCAAGAAGAAGGTGGACACCCTCTTGGCCAAGGTGGTGAGGTGCGTAGGAAATGCCCTCGTGCGCCGGGCGTCGGCCGTCTTGCACATAAAATATCCCATCTATAATGGGGACCATGTATGTGACATGTGTCTGAAGGCGATGGAGTGCGGCCCATTAAGTAAAAACTTGAAGGTCAGGAGTTCAGAAGCCCTGTGCAAGACTGTAGCGAATGCATGTTGAAGATCTGCAAGGAATGGCAAGCTTTTAAAGAGGGGGCCAACTTAGTGCAAGCCAGCACGAGGCAGGGTGCCAACCTTTTGTTTAGGATAGAAAAGTTGCTTTTCTTAGTAGA